>CAUYUJ010021924.1:23552-33552 GCA_963575745.1 Prorocentrum cordatum | reverse complement strand
CCACCTCCTCTCTCCTCGTCGTCGTCGTCACTATCATCATCATCATCATCATCATCATCATCATCATCATCATCATCATCATCATCATCATCATCATCATCATCATCATCATCATCATCCTCATCATCCTCATCATCATCATCATCATCGTCATCAGCATCATCACCACCATCACCATCACCATCACCATCACCATCATCATCAGCATCATCATCAGCATCAGCATCAGCATCATCATAATCATCATCCGCATCATTCATCCTCATCGTCATCATCATCAGCATCACCATCACCATCGTTATCATCGTCATCATCGGCATCACCAATACCATGATCATCATGACCATCATCATCATCATCAACAACAACATCATCGTCGTCAGGGTAATCGTCATCGTCATCGTCATTATCATCGTCAGCATCAGCAGCAGCATCAGCATCAGCATCAGCAGCATCATCATCATCACCATCAGCATCCGAATCATCATCGAAACCCTCCTTCTCTCATCATCATCACCACCAACAACTAAATACCATGAACGCCACCACTAACACCATCATCATCATCGTCCTCCTCCTCCTCCTCCTCCTCCTCCGTATCCTCCTCAGCATCACCATCACCATGAAACTCATCACCATCAGCATCATCATCATCATCATCATCATCATCAGCATCATCATCATCATCATATTCATCCTCGTCATCATTGTTCGCATTCGCCCTCGCATCCTCATCATCCTCGCCATCCTCCTCATCCTCCTCATCCTGACCCTCATCCTTCTCCACCTCCTCCTCCTTCTCCTCCTCATACTCCTCGTCCGTCTCATCGTCCTCCTAATCATCGTGCGTCTGATCGTATGTGTCCACACCATCCTCCTCAACAGCATCACCACCATCACCAGCATCATCGCCATGATCATCGTCAAGATCAGCATCATCATCATCATCATCCTCATCATCATCAGCAGCATCATCATCTGTATCACCACCATCACCATCAGCATCATCAACATCATCAACAGGAGCCAGCATCGTTAGCACCGCCATCAACATCAAAATCAGCATCAGTAAAACCGTCATCACCCTCCTATGACTCTCCTCGACCTCCGCCCCACATCTTCCTCCTTTCCTGTCCCTTCTTCCTCATCCTCTCCTCCTCTTTCTCCTCCTCCTCCGCCTGCCCCTCCTCCTCCTCGTCATCTCCTCCTTCTCCTCCTTCTCCTCCTGCTCCTCCTCCTCTTCCTCATCCTCCTCCTGAGCATCATCATCATCGTCATTAGCATCATCATCTCCCTCATCATCATGACCACCGTCATCATCAGCCTCATAGTCAGCAGCACCACTATCAGCAGCAGCACCAGCATCATCAGCATCATCATCAACATCAGTAGCAGCAGTAACATAATCTTCCCCATCCCCCATAGCAGCATCATAATCATCATGAGCAGAAGCATCAGCATGGTCATAAACAGCAGCCATCATCATCAGAACATCATGAGCAGCAGCATCATCTGCATCATCATCACCATCATCATTAGCATCAGTACCATGGTTGTCATCAGCAGCATGACCATCATACCATCATCATCACCATCATAATATATCCTCGTCGTCATCACTAGCGTCGTCGTCATCATCAGCATCATCATCCTCCTTATCTTCATTATCAGCATCATCATCATCACCATCACCATCGCCATCAGCATCAACATGATCGTCGTCAGCATCATCGTCACCAGCATCATGATGATCATCATCGTAATAACCACCACCAAAGCATGATCATCAGCACGATCATCAGCACAGCATGAGCAGCAGCAGCAGCAAGCAGCATCATCAGCAGCAGCATCGCAATCAGCATCAGCATCATTATCATTGCTATCACCACCATCATCATTAGCAGCAGCATCGTCAGTGTCAGCATCATCATCAGCAGCATCATCATACGACTCGTCAGCATCAGTATCGCCATTGCCATCACCATCATCATCGGTACCATCATCAGTTAAACACACAAATGTCGGCATCATCATCAGCATCAGCAGCATCATCATCAGTATCAGCATCAACAGCACCAGCATCACCACCAGTATGATCGTCATCATCATCAGCAGCATCACCATCATCAGCAACAACATAATAATCAGCCTCATCATCGCCAACAGCATCATCCAGAACAACTTAACTCTTGTCATAGTCACGACCACCACCACCATTATTATCATCAGAAGCATCATCACCGGCATCATAATCAGCAGCATCATTAGCAGCAGCGGAAGCAGCAGCAGCATCATCATCGTCATCGTCAGCAGCAGCAGCATAAGCATCATCAGCATCATCAGCATCATCATCAACAACATCATCAGCAGCATCATCATCGTCGTCGTCATCATCATTACCAGCAGCATCAACATCATCATCAGCATCCTCGGTATCCTCAGCAAGAGCAGCATTATCAGCAGAAGCACCATAATCATAAGCCTCCTCCACGTCGTCGTCCTAATCATGATCTGCAGGATCACAGTCTCACGGAGCCTCGTCACGTTCGATACAGTTGACTGGCCATCGGCATGCCGTGGTGGCTCGGCTCGATGTTCTGCCCGCGTATCTTGCTGGATGCCTGCAGCGTCGAGGACACCGTCATCGGTGTGTTGCACTCCGTTTTGCACTCACATCCAGCACCACATGACCAGGTTGCCTCCTCCAGGTGAGCGGCTGGACTTGATACAGTACCAGGTGTGACGAGCTTGATGTCGTTGTCTCATGCTATTGCCGCTCTGCAGCTCCATGGGTACCTTCTTGCTGACTTCGAGCGGCTTGCGTTTCTCATTCGGCCTCGTCATTTTCTTGTCCCTTGGGCAGGCAGCGAAATGGCTGATGACAACCGCTGCCTTCAAGTGTGTCTTGGATGCCAGCATGTCCCTTTCGTTGAGCTCGTTGACCTGCGACTTGATGAAGTTCATGGCCTTCGCCACCCTTGCCTGCGCCAGCTCGCCTGCCACTCCGTTTCCATGAGAAGAGCTGAGGTCTTATGATAGAAACCCTCGAGTAGATTCGTAGCATTTCATAAGGTTCACTTGGCTTCTGCCTCCAGGTCTGGCCTCCCGAACTTGTGCCACTGCTCTCCACCATCTGTTGTTGATACCACCAGGCTGAGCAGGGAGGAGGAGGAGGTAGAGGCGAAATCGTCGTCGTCGTCGTTGTCCCGTCCTCGTCCCCGTCCTCGTCCTCGCCGTCATCCTCGCTCCTGTGTTTGCCGAGGGAGTGAGAGAAGGAGGGAGGACGAGGAAGACAAGTAGGACGGCTCCAAGTGCCCTTCCAAAACCTAAGGAGAGCCCGAAGAGGGTCCCTGGAGGGCCCACGACGGTCCAAACAACGCCCAAGACTGCCAAGCGCGCCCCAATACGTCCCCAAGATGCTATGTCAAGGGCCCCGACGGAAGGGGCGTACTCAGGACCCCCCGCTTGAAACCAGTAATTTCCAAGATGGCCTCAAGAGGGCCCCGAAGTCTCCCAAGAGAGGCTCCAGAGACCCCAGGACGTCTCAAGGGGGGCCCAGAAGACCCCCCGGAGCGGTCCAAGAACGCTACAGACTCCAGAATGGCCCCGATGTGGACCCAAGAGGCTCCCAGAGCGTGACTGCATGATTCCTCCTCCTCCTCCTCCTCATTCGCCTCCTCCTCCTTCTCCTCCTCCTCCTCGATCAGAGCAACTCGCTTGGCGATAGGTGTTGGATGGACTCGTGGGGACACGCGGAGCCTAGAGGATGTGTAGCAGCTTCAGATATGGAGGGCGGCTGGTGTTCAAAGTGTGGCTCGCGCCTTGGCGCCACGCCCAGTCGTGCTTCAGCTGGCAGCGGCTTCCAAGGTGGAGGGCGGGCCGTTGTCAAGACGTGTTTTCTCGCGCTGGCGCCGCACACTCGTCCCGATAGAAGCCGATCGGCTTCGAGGATGGAGTGCGGGCCGCTGTCAACAGGTTGCTCTCGAGTTAGCGCTGCGCACCTTCGTGCTCAAAGTTTGCAATGGCTTCAAGGATGGAGGGCAGGGCGTTTTCAAAATATGGCCATGGTCTCAGAGTCGCGCACATTCGTCTCCAATGTCCACTGCAATTTCAACGATGCAGGGCTTCAGGGATGGATGGCGTTGAAGTCCCAAGAATGGTGTGTTGGTAAGATTGGGATTCCCAACGGTTGGTTTGCAATGACACACTTTACGGAATGAGCATCAATTCATGTGGGAACCTCTGAAGAGGGAACTTGGAGGGAGGGTGGATTGCAACATCGGTGGTGCGCCTTGTGTTTACACTGGTCTTCCGCCTCTTCCACTACTCTTCCTTATGAAGATCTCTTCCCTGTCGCACACCCAGACATGTCGCTTCCCCTGCGCATTCCTCACCACGTATGATCCTGAAGTTTGAAGTTCGCAACAGATACAAGGGTAGGATGGTTTCAAAATGTCGCTCTCGCACTGGCACTGGCCACATTAGAACACAGCTTCAAGGATGGAGGGCGGGCCGTGTTCAACAGGTTGCCCTCGTTGTAGCGCCACGCAAATTCGTATTGAAAGTCTGCAACAGCTTCAAGGATGGAAGACGGGACGTCTTCAAAACATGGCTATCGTCTCAACACCGCGCACATTCGTCTTAAATTTACAGCGGCTTCAAAGATGAGGGCGAATCTTTTTTTCCGACAACCGTGGCTCCCGCCCCAGCGCCACGAACACTCGCCTTGAAAGTTTGCAACAACTTCAAGGATAGTGAGCGGTGGGTTTCCAAAATGTAGCTCTCGCCTTTAGCGCCGCGCAAGCCCGAATCAAAAGCTCGCAACAGCTTCAAAGATACAGGGCGGGCCGTCTTCAACATGTTGCTCTCGAGTTGGCGACGCGGACATTCGTGTCGAAATTCGAAACAGCTTTCAAGGATGGAATGCGGGCCGTTTCAACATGCGGCTGTGGCCTTAGCGCCGCACGCATTCGCTGTAAATGTTCGCAACAGTTTCCGGGATGCAAGGCAGTCCCTGTTCAATGTGGCTCTCACCCTAGGGCCGCGCACATTCATTTTTCAGTTCGCAACAGTTGCAAGGATTCGTATAGTTCAAAGCCCAGGGATAGCAGTATGGCGCAATCTAATAATGTCAGGACGCTACTGTCATGTTGATTCGCTGTGGTGAAGCCTCAAGAATGGTGTTCTGGCGCGGCTTAGGATTGTCAGGACGCAACAATCACGTTGAGTCGCAGCGTGAAGGCCCAGGAATTGCGTTTTGGCACGATAGCGGACTATCAGACGGCTGTCTTCCAAACGTTCACGTCCCACAGTGAACACAAATCTATGAAGAGGGAACTTGGAGGGAGAATGCACTGCAACATCGTTGATGCGTCTTGGATTTGCAGTAGTCCCCCTCCTCCTTCTCCTCCTCCTCCGCCTCCTCCTCCTCCTCCTCCTCCTCCTCCTCCCTCCTCCTCCTCCTCCTCCTCCTCCTCCTCCTCCTCCTCCTCCTCCTCCTCCTCCTCCTCCTCCTCCTCCTCCTCCTCCTCCTCCTCCTCCTCCTCCTCCTCCTCCTCCTCCTCCTCCTCCTCCTCCTCCTCCTCCTCCTCCTCCTCCTCCTCCTCCTCCTCCTCCTCCTCCTCCTCCTCCTCCTCCTCCTCCTCCTCCTCCTCCTCCCCCTACGGCCCTCCATCCTCCAGCCCTCCTTCCTCCAGCCCTCCCTGCTGGAGGTTACATTTTCCGTGTTCGCTTCGCTGGGGGCCATCTCCGCTGGGGTCCTCTTCACCAGGGTCTTCTTGGGCTGGGGTTTGCCTCACCGGGGGCTCGCTTCAGTCCACGGGGGTTCTTTTCGCCAGGGTGCTCTTCGCCAGGGTCCTCTTCGCTGAGGGCCCTCTTCGCCGCGGTCCTCTCGTCAGGGTCCTTTCCACCAGGGTCCTCTTCGCTTGGGTTCACTTCGTCGGGAGTCGCCTCGCGCGGACCGCGGGCGGGCGGCGGACCCTGATGCGCGGACGGGCGGACGAACCCAGATGGGTGGGCGGGGGAGGAGGAGGAGGAGGAGGAGGAGGAGGAGGAGGAGGAGGAATGGGAAGAGGAGGAGGAGGACGAGGAGGAGGAGGCGGAGGAGGCAGACCCCAGCGGACGGGCGGGCGGGCCGAGCGGGCGGACCGGGCGAGAAGGGCCGCGTCGCCGAAGGGCCGTGGCCGAAGAGGGCCCTGGGCGGAGCGAAGCCTGGGCAGAGGAGGGTCTGCGCCCCTCCTGGCAGCCCCTCCTCCTCCTCCTCCTCCTCCTCCTCCTCCTCCTCCTCCTCCTCCTCCTCCTCCACCTCCTCCTCCTCCTCCTCCTCCTCCTCCTCCTCCTCCTCCTCCTCCTGAAGCACGGGGCGGCGGCGGCGCCTCGCGGAACGCTGCGGCCACCAGGGGTTTGTTCTGCTCCATGGCGTCGAACGTGCCCTCGCCGAGGACGAGGGGGGGAGGAGGGGGGGGAGGAGGGAGGGCGGGTGATTCTCAAATTGTGGCTCTCGCCTGAGCGCCGCGCCCATTCGTCTTACTGCGCAAGTGCTCCATGGATAGAGTGCAGGTCGTTTTTTAAATGTGGTGATCGCTTTTGCGCCGCACACACTCGTTTGAAACATCCAAAAACTGAAATGATTACTATGGTTGACGTCCCACGGATGGTGTCCGAGCACGGTTGCGGATTGTCAGAGCGCACCAGTTACGTTGATTCGCGGCGTTGAAGTCCTAGGAATGGTGTCCTGACGCGATTCAGGATCGTCAGGACGCAACAGTAAAATTCATCCGCGGCGTTGAAGTCCACGGATTAGTGCTCTGGCACGACTGAAGAATCTCAAACGGTTGTCTGCAAACGGGGCACGTTCAGCTGTGGGAAAACTTACAAGGACACATGACAAAGGAACTCGGAGAAGTGGTTTCTTGCAATATCGTTGATGCATCTTGGGTTTATTATGGTCCTCCCCTTCTTCCTTCTCGTCCTCCTGCTCTTCCTCCTCCGCCTCCTCCTCCTCCTCCTCCTCCTCCTCCTCCTCCTCCTCCTCCTCCTCCTCCTCCTCCTCCTCCTCCTCCTCCTCCTCCTCCTCCTCCTCTCCATGCTCATAAGCCCATCTCTTCCTCCAACTATCCCTCCTCTTCCTCCTTCTCCTCTTCCTCCTTCTCATCCTCCTTTTCCTCCTCCTCCTAATTACTCCTCCTCGCCTTATCTATTATGACGTCGAACGACTTCTCGGGGAAGTCCAGCGCCGAGGCGTTGGCGTACTGCCAGCGCATGCGCGGCGCGGACGCGGAGAGCCTCGGGCGGAGGGAGGCGGGAGAAGGGAGAACGACGATGAGGAGGACGAGTACAAAGACGAGGAAGGCAAGAAAGGAAGGAAGACCCTCAAATGCGGGCGTCGCAAAAAGTCGCGACGGCTGGTTTGTTGACGTTTTCGGACTCTGGGAATCGCTTCCCGGCCCCCGGACGGTCGAAAGGCGAGCCAGGATGTAAAACAGGCTCTGCGGAAGAGGTCGAGATCCCCGGTGCCCGCGACACGGAAAAATACGACGTCGGAGGGGGGGGGAACGAGGATACGGGCGTGGAATATGCATGCGGATGGTGACGCCCCCTTCCGGGGCTTGGCATACCGGAGCCTTGGGCCGGCGTCGGCAGCGAAAGGGCCACGGAGCCTGCACAAACGTGCGACAGAAGGACGGAAGAGGGAGGACGGAAGAAGGAGGAGAAACAGGGAGGAGGAGGAGGAGGAGAAGGAGGAGGATGGGGAGGAGGAGGAGGAGAAAGAGGAAGGAGGAGGAGGGGGGTGAGGACCAGAGTAAACCAAAGATGCATCAACGATGCTGCAATACAGCCCCCTTCCAAAGCGCCCCTCTCACAAGTTCATACAAGCCTCCCTCCCAGCCCGAAGAAGCGGCCCCTTGAAAGACCAGCACCCGATGGGCCTGCCATGCGGGCGGCAGCCCCGGCGTGAAAAAAACTGCCGTGCATCCTTGTCGGGAAACAAAGAATCTCACTCCTCCTCCTCCTCCTCCTCCTCCTCCTCCTCCTCCTCCTCATCCTCCTCCTCCTCCTCCTCCTCCTCCTCATCTGCTTGACGGGTCGACTGTAGACTAGAAGCCAGAACCCCTAAGTGAAAGCACTGATTGGGGAATCAGGACAACGGACGGAACGATGCTCGGGGCGATACGGCAGGTTCGTGTCGTGCCGACCCCAGCGTTGGTTTTTGACACCGCAGGGATCGTTCAACCTTGAACGATCGGCCGCTGCCGCAACGTCCGATCGTTCAACATCGATCGATTCTGGATCGCCGGCGGCGTTCAACCTTGAACGTCCGCGCTGGGGTCGCCGCTGGTCGACACGACGCAAACCTACCGTACTTGGGGGCAGAGGGTCACGCATCGCGCCCCCCGTCCCACCTCTGGTCTCGCTGCCACGGCTAACGGCGCGAGCCACTCGCGGGCGGCGGGGCCCTCCCCAGGGAGCGAGGGCGCACGGGGGACAGCCACCCACAGCTCCTGCACCCTCGCGCCGCCCGGGGACTCCCTGCCACGCAGGCCAGCGGCCGTCTGCGCCGCCACGCATGCCGCCTCTGCGGGCGCGCGCTCGTCCGTCTTCTCGCGGCAGGCTCTGTTGTCCTCGTCGGTGCGCGCCTCGCTCACCTTGCGCGCCGCCGTGAGGACCTCGATCCATTTCTGCAACATGTGCGTCGCGTCGAAGCCCTTGCACACAGCCCCCGCGATGCCGCTGCGGACTGGCGCCTACTCTGGCTCGTCGAGGGCGCAGAAGGTGATCCCCGCTCGACGCCCTGGCGGATGAGCTCCATCGCGACCTCGCCCGGGGCACCGGCCTTCTCCGCGACGATGGTCACGAGCGCCTGCTGCACGAGGGCCTCACTTGGATGCTCCTGCCCGCTGGCCGTGCCGAGTTCGGTCTCCTGGTCGTCCTTATCCTGGTCCGCGCGCCTCCTCCGCGCGCGCCGCGTAGGGGTTGTTTGTGGGCCCCCCCACCTCGCCTTGCCCTTCGCATCGTCGCCGTTGCTCACCTCCTCCCCGTTGGCGCTAGGGTGCCTGCCCTAGTCGCCCATTTAGCTGCCGTGTTTCTCGCCCTCGCCATCGGGCACGAGCGCCTGCTGCACGAGGGAAACCTCCACCTGGATGGTCTCCTGCTCGCTGGCCGCGGCGCCGAGCTCGGTCTCCTGGTCGTCCGTATCCTGGTCCGCGCGCCTCTTCTGCAGGCGCCGCGCAGGAGCTGTTTGTGCGTCCGACCCCCCCCGCGCCTTGCCCTTCACAGCGTCGCCGTTGCTCACCTCCTCCCCGTCGGCGCTAAGGTGCCTGCCCTGGTCCACCTGGTCGGCCTTGTAGCTGTCCTGCTTGTCGCCCTCGCCGTCGGGCTGTCGCCCGTTTCTCCTCGGCGCAGGCGTCCTCGCTGTCCTCTGCGTTAGTAGAATAGCAGGAGCCGAAGTCCTGGCCGTCGTCGGTCACGATGTCGTCGGTCTCTGCGGCCGCGTCGGCTGCGGCAGCGGCCGGCGCGGCCGCGGTTCCCTCGGCCGCCGCGCTGGCGACGGGCTAGCCCTCACTACCTAGCCCCTTCCCTTTCCCCGCTGCGCCTGCAGGGGTACTTCCCGGAGCCAGGCCCGGTCCGCAGCGGAACCAGCCTTTGGGCAGGTCATGGCGCCAGGCAGCCTCGACGTCGGCGGCGCCCTGTGGCATGGGCGCCTGCACCCAGCTCACTGCGGCCCCCTTCGATCGCTTGATCGGATCTTTCTTCTTGTTGTTCGTAGTTTCATCATTGATATGATCTTCTTATCATATTAGCAGGTTCTTCCATACTATTACTAAAATCCATATCCTTACTAGTGCTACAACTACTACTACTACTACTACTACTACTACTACTACTACTACTACTACTACTACTACTACTACTACTACTACTACTACTACTACTACTACGACTACTACTACTACTACTACTACTACTACTACTACTACTACAACTAATACTACTACTACTA
>CAUYUJ010021924.1:5000-23452 GCA_963575745.1 Prorocentrum cordatum | reverse complement strand
AGTTTGGCTTGTTTCCCCGCGACGCATTCCCAGTGCCAGCACAACTCCAAGCTTCGTGGCCCCACAGGGAAATCCACCAGCGGCGGTCGCATGATCATGATGATCGGCATCATCGCAAGCACCATCACGACCATCATCTTCATCGCCATCACCATCGACGCGGTATCGGGCCCTGATCGGATGAAGCCGTGAAAGACTGGACGGATTGAGATTTTCCCCATCGCCGTGACGAAAGGTTCTTTCAATCTGCCTTTTTGGAATGACGCGCTCGTGCGGAGTAGTTCGGAGTAGTTTTATTGAAACTACTCGTGCAATCGCATCCCGCTCGATTACTTATGTGGTTTGGCGCGGAGTAGTTTCCGATCCCGTTTGGGGGTAACAAGGTTACTAACGTTTCCGGGATCGGAAATTACTCCGCCGAATGATCCCAGCATCATGTCATGTTAGGAATATTGAGAGAGATGGGAGAGATCTTCATCCTAGCAAATTGAAGGGGAAAAACAAAAACAAAAAGGAGAGAAACAAACAAAACTTGTGACGGCTGTGTACTACTACCACTACTACTACTAATACTACTACTACTACTACTACTACTACTACTACTACTACTACTATCTACTTTAACAACCACTACTATACTTACTTAGCTACTCTACTACCTACGATAAAGAATAATGGGGGGGGTTTGGGGTGTGTTTTTGGTTTTTGACTGGGGGGACTTAATGTTGAAATTGTTTTATCTACTAATACTTTACTACTGAGCTACTACTACTATCTACTACTTACTACTACATACTCTACTTATTTAGCTATACGACTATACTACTACTACTACTTACTGACTACTACTAGAACTACTCGCTATGTCTTACTACTATATACTACTATTAATTTGACTAACTACTATTAGCTACTCTACTGCTATACTACTATACTAGCTATCTACAAGCTACTAGGCTACTACCGCTAGCCACTACTACTACCATAACCATACTACTGCTAGTAGTTAAGAATGTGTTGTCTGTACTACTACGAGAACTACTAACTTCACACTCTGATACTAGCGTTAGGGTACGCTAGCCAGTATGTATTTAAATGTTATTGTTTATTAAACTGAAAATCTACTAACTACTTATACTATCTGACTACTAATCGGGCTACTACTAACATATGTGCTACTAACTTACGATTACTACTACGATTAGCTACTACTGGCTACTCTACTGCCTCTCTACTGCTACTACTAGCTACTACTAACTACCGCTACTACTACTACTACTACTACTACTACTACTACTACTACTACTACTACTACTACTACTACTTCTGACTACTACTACTGACTACTACTACTACTACTACTACTACTACTACTACTACTACTACTACTACTACTACTACTACTACTACTACTACTACTACTACTACTCGGACTCGTGCACCACATCACCACGGCTCAACCGCCTTGGGATGAGCGTCCTCGTGGCTGCCTCAATTCCAGTATGTAGCGAGCACCTCTTCTGGGTGAAATGGCGGGTCTGACGTGCATGCAGCGGCGGGCGCTTATCCGAGGGCAGCTGGTCCCTACGGCCCAGAGTAAAGCGACAGCGGCGGCACAGCAGCACACGGGGCGACCCAAGTACCGCCAGCGAGGCCAACGAGCGCAAGCAGGCGCGAGAAGAGGCCAGGATGCAAGCCAAAATGGCTACTACTACTACTACCACGACTACTACTACTACTACTACTACTACAACTACTACTACTACTACTACTACTAGACGACGACCACTACTACTACCACTACCACTACCACTACCACTACTACGACTACTACTACTACTACGACTACTACGACTACTACTACTACTACTACTACTACTAATATACTACTACTACTACTACTACTACACTACTACTCTACGCATCTCTACTACTACTCTACTACTACTACTACTACTACTACTACTACTACTACTACTACTAACTACTACTACTACTCTTACTACTACTACTCTACTACTACTACTACTACTACTACACGGCTAACTGCTACGCTACTACTACTACTACTACTACTACTACTATTACTACTACTACTACTACTACTTACTACTACTACTACTACTACTACTACTACTACTACTACTACTACCACTACTACTACTACTACTACTATTCTACTAATACTACTACTACTACTACTTATTACTACTACTACTACTTACTACTACGACTACTACTACTACTACTACTACTACTACTACTACTACTACTACGACTACGACTACTACTACGACTACTACTACTACTACTACTACTACTACGACGACGACGACGACGACTACGACTACTACTACTACTACTACTATCACGACTGTCGCTGCTACTACTACGACTACTACTAGGACTAGTACTACGACGACTACTACTACTGCTACTACTACTACCACTACGACTACGACGACGACTACTACTACTACGACCACTACTACGACCACTACTACTACGACTACTACGACGACTACTACTACTACTACTACTACTACTACTACTACTACTACTAAAAACTACTACTACTACTACTACTACTACTACTACTACTACTACTTCTACTACTACCACTACTACCACTACTAGGACGATGCTCCGTATAAGCATTCGTAGTATTGATATTACGATTACCATGAGAACGACGATCGTAATCAGTATAGTACGGCGAATTATGGTTGTTCGTAGTATGTCAGAAGTAATCGAAGTAGTAGTCGTATCAGTAGTAGTAGTACTACTACTACTACTACTACTACTACTTGTAGTTGGTGGTGCCGATCTTAGTTGTAGTAGCAATATGACTAGGAGTCGTAGTAATAGTAGTAGTCGTCGTAGCAGTAGTAGAAATAGTAATAGTAGTGGTTGTAACAGTAGTAGTAGTAGTAGTAGTAGTCGTAGTAGTAGTAGTTCTAGTGGTAGTAATAGTAGTGGTATAAGTGGTAGCAGTGGTATTAGTAGTAGTAGTAGTAGTAACAGTAAGTAGTAGAAGCAGTTCTCTTCTTCGGACTAGTCGTAATACTATTCATATTACTGATCATATTACAGCGGTTAGTACGTTTAGTCTTGTTGTACGAGCAGTTTGAAACTTATTCGTGTTCGCCAGCATTAGTATTTGTCATACTAGCATGAACAATGCGACCAATCGTATGATTAGCATTTGCATTTGCGTTATTAATGACTACACTTGTAAAATTATTAATATGAATGTTTGTCATACTGTTGGTATTAATTTTACCATTGTCAGGTACAGTAGTATCATTACTGCTGTCATTAAGCCGCTGCTGCGGCCGTAGTTTTACCCCGTGCGCGGTCGGCGGGCCCAGCCGCGCGGGCTCTGCCGCTGCCGCAGGCTGCGGGGCGCGAGCTCGCCTGGCCAGCAGCCCCGGCGCGTGCCGCTGCACCGTCACCGCGGCAGCCTTCCAGCGGGCTCGCGATTCGACCTCGGCCTGTTATCAATCCCAGTCGCAGGCCCCCTGCGCAGCCACTGCCTCCGCCAGCGCCCAACGCGCGGCAAGTCTCGCTGGGCGGCCGCGCCGCCGCCCTTATACTTGCCAACCTGCGCGCGAAGCGGGGGCCGCAGCGGCCAACATGGAGGAAAGCATCCCTGCACCCCCCCCTCCAAAAAGGGCCGCGTCGGCCAACGGCCCCTGACCTCGCACCCCTCCGAGCTGCTGGCCTCGTCGGCCTCGCAGCTGGCAGCCGCCGTCGCGGGGCAGGGGCCGCCTCGGCCAACAGGGAGGAGCATCCCAGCGCCCTTGTCACAGGCAGAGCCGCCGGCCAACGAGGCGACCCCTGAACTCGCACCATGCCAGGCTGCTGGCGTTCTCTGGGTTTGGCAGCCGCGGCTGCCGCGCTTGGCACCCCGCGTGCACCAGCAGGCGGGCCCCTGAGCAGGTCAAGGACCTCCTGCCCAAGGCGCGCGCCATCGGCCACATTGTGGCTTCGCCCCTCGGCTGGCGCGGCCCCCGCCGACGAGGCGCCCACCGACCAGCAGTGGAGCACGTAGCGTAGCAGCGGCGCCACCCAGCCGCCGCCGCGACTCGGCCAGCACGCGCAGCCACACCCCGTACCCCGTTCACCACCTGCCATCGCCTGGTTGCTCACTCAAGTAGCCGTAGACTTTATGCCATGTCTACGATACTTCTGCAGCATCTGCTGGGGACCCCTCACGCACGGGACGCGGTCACGGTGCAGCGCTTAGCTAGCTGCTCCGACCCACGCCGGTACGTGATCACAGGCCGGCCCGGGACGCGCGCCCCCCGCGCGCGTGCTTGGACCAGAATGGCTTGAGAGGGAAAAGGGGATGGAGGAGGAGGAGGAGGAGGAAGAGGTGGATCATCTTCAAGAGGGTGAGATGTGAAGGAGGAGTGTCATAGCTGCAATATTTGACCTGTGGTGGCGGGGGGGGCTTGGCATCAGGAGCCCCGTGTACGGCCAGGGGGCAGCCTAATCGACCAAGCCTCCCCTCCCACAAAGGAGCACGAAGACCACTCCCATGCGAAACCTGACCCAGGACACTCGCTGGCGGCAGCTGGGCAGGCTGGGCCGGACCGAGCCCAAGGAGGACGAGGCCCAGCCTGTTGATTGGCATGCCGGCATACAGGGCAACGCAACGGAGTACTACGGGTGATGCTTAATGGGGAGGGGGGGAGAATCGAAAACCCTCGCCTGCGCACCCTTCGGGCCGAGAGGGCTGCGACGAAGTCCACACTCCCCCCCCCGACGATAATCCACGTCAGCACCTACCCTGCCTTCCCAAAGTTATGGGAGATGTTATCTTCGAGAGGGTGGGGTGTGAAGGAGGAGCGCCCGAGCTGCAACATTTGACCTGTGGTGGCGGGGGGAGCTTGGTATCAGGAGCCCCGTGTACAGCCCGGGGGTACCCTGTTCGATCAAGCCACCCAACGCTGAGAGGGAGATACCCCCAAGCCCCCCAACGCTGTCTGGAAGAAAAAGAAACTACGCTTGGGTCAAACAGCAGCCAGAGGCACTATCAGCACGTATTGGCGTTTCTATTTCCTCTCGCAAGGATTCACGGAGGCGAAGGGAACAGGCAGTCAAAGTCCAGGGCGGTTACAGGAGGCTCACGAGGCGGAAACGCCTCCCACCGTGCATCGCGAACGTGAGACATTAGTTACAATGGATGTCGCATCCGTCGCGGCTCAAGACGTCAGAAGGATTGTCAGGTGACATGACCCTTTCGAACCACGGCCGGGCTCCTAGAGCCGTCACGGCTGCAGTTGCCACGAGGGCCAAACGACACATCGATTCAGTAGGCGATCCCGCCTTGACTAAAGCGGCCACGGCTGCCTGGTTCTCGATGAACCATACGACGTCCCTGCTCCGCAGCAAGTGCGGCATGGACCACTCCAGGAGAAAGGCGGCAAGCAGCTCTGCCTGGCTGATTGGATGGCCGGCCTGCGAGCCACGGTGGACAGACATGCTGTGAGAGACGTCGTGGGGCAGGCAGGCGGGCGCACGACCAGGAGCAAACACTAACGCACCAACACGCGGCGGTTTATTACCCTCCGCGGACGCGTCGGTGTAGACCACCACTGGCGGAGGCGGGTCACACGCAATGGCCAAAGACCTGGGCGGGGCGTGTCGCGCCACGGAGGATAGATACTGCGGGCAGCACAGCAGGTCTGGGGTGATCTCCGCGGTGTCCTCGTAGCACTGGCGCGCAACGAGGGCGGAGAAAGCTCCGCGACACTGCTGGCCAGCAAGCCAGGTGTCCAACCATGTGATGATGTTTCGTACATGCGCGGCCTCGCCCGACAAGAAACGCCCTGCCTGCAGCACGTGCTCGATCTCCACAACCCCCCCCCCCCAAAAAAAAAAAAAACGAGCGCGCGTCCCCAATTCTGACTCAAAACTGACCGCCGAACCCGTTTGTTCAGATGTCCAAGAAAGGGCAACATCGAAGTCGGCGGCACGCACCTTTCTTCCGAAAGCGCAACACCGAGCAAGCGCGCGAGCTCCTGGAAAGCCTGTTGGGCGTCCCCTTTAGAAAACGCAAAATCGGCAATAACGTTGTCGTCGACGTAATGCCCGCCCACGATGTACAACAAGCCGCGAGCAGCGGCTGCGAGGAGGAGCTGGACCCAGTTGAATTGGTCCACCGCCGACCCCAGGCCAAAAGGCAAGCCGCGGAGCACGCCGTACAGGCACTCGTGCGGTGCGTGGTGGGGTGGAGAAACGCCACCACGACGAACCCTATGTCCCGGCGAATGGGGAACAATTGCCTGTATCGTTTCCACCAATCTTCCACTGACGCAACGACTTGAAACCACCCCAGGAGTGGATGGCCATCTTGTGAAAGCTGGCAGGCCAACGCGCAGGCCACGAGAAGCGGCAGCTCAGGCAGGATGATTACTAACGTTTCAAGATCGAAAACCCTCGCCGGCGCTCGGATCGGATCGGATCGGATCGGATCGCCTGTGCGGGCATGCGCCCGGGCCCCTTAAGGGCGAGGCGGGTGAGGCCATGGCCTCGCATGAGAGGCAGCGCGTGTCGGAGGCTTGCTCAAGATAATGCGTACCTCACATGTTGATGTTCCAAGTGTTCCCACTCCTTGTTGGAATCCAATGTAGTGACGTAGTTTCGTTGAGGTCGTAGTGCCTGTGGCATGAACCTGTCGGAGAATCCCGTGGATGTCATCGTCCTTTCTGTAACCGCGAAGCCTAAGCCAAAGACGAACGAGTTGGACGCCTCGGGATTCCAGTCCAGTCACATCCTCGGGCCGAGAGGGCTGCGACGAGGTGCACACCCCCTCCCGACGATACTCCCCATCAGTACCCACCCTGCCTTCCCAAAACTGATAGCAGAGAGGAGGAGGAGGAGGAGAAGGAGGAGGAGGAGGAGGAGGAGGAGGAGGAGGAGGAGGAGGAGGAGGGAGGACGGAGGAGGGAGGCAAGAGGAGCACAGGGAGGGGGAGGGAAGACCAGCATAAACCCAAGACTCAGCTCCTCCTTCGCGGGTCCCTACAAGAATTCTTTCCCACTGAAGCGCCCCGTTGGGAGACAACCGTTTGAAGATCCTGAAGCGCGCCAAAACAAAATTCGCATGACTTCAACGCCACGAATCAACCTGACTGCTGCGTCTTGACGATCCTGAATCGCACCAGAACGCTATTCCTGGAACTTCAGAACGGCGGATCAACGTAACTGCTGCGCCCTGACATCCCTGAATCGGTCCGAAACCCAATTCTGGCACTTCATTCATGAAGATCCATTAAACGATTCCAAATATTGAACACGAGTGCGCGCGACGCGAAAGCGAGAACCACCTTTTGAAACGGAACCGCCCTCAAACCGTGAGGTGATTGCAAAGTTATAGTGCGAATGTGCGCGGCGCTGGGGCGAGAGCCACACTTTGAAAACCACCTGCCCTCCATACGTGAAATTCCTACACATGTTTGAAACGAGTGTGCGCGGCGCCAAAGCGAAAGCCACAGTTTGGAGGCGACCCGCCCTCAATATGTGAAGCTGTTGCCGGCTTCCAAGCTCGAGGCTCATACGCCCCGCCCGCCCTTCCGACTGGCCTCGGGGTGCGACAGGGAGGAGTTATTCATGAGGACGAGGAATGGAGTAGGGGGGGTAAGGAGGAGAAGGAGGAGGAGGAGGAGGACGACGAGAAGGACGAGGAGGAGAAGGAGGAGGAGGGAGGAGGGGGGGCGACGGGGTGGGAGGGGGGGAGGGGGAGGGCGCGACCGCCGCGCTCGCTCCCCTTGGGGGCGGCGGCAGCGGGCGGCCTCTGGCGCAGCTTCTCGAGCAGGTTCTCGCTGATGTCCACGTTGAGGATGTCCTCGAAGCCGTGTCTGTACCTCGAGAGGAGCAGCGATAAGGGCGGCCACCTGCCTCCACCCCTGGAGGAGGCCTCCAGGAGGTCTCCCGGAGACCTCCTCTTCGCCACCCTTTGTGGGAGCGGCAGCAGGAGGCAGGATCAGCTGGCGTCGAATGCGTAGGTACCCCCTCTCGTGGGCGGGGGGGGGGGTACCGCGCCCTGCCAGGGGGCTACCACCTTTAGCCAGGAGCGGGCGGGGTGACGCCATCCGATGGGGTTCGCTGCAGCACGAGGGGATCCCCAAACCGCGACGCGCTAAAGAGGGGAAGTACAGTCGGGCTTAAAAACTCACCAAGGCAAAATCACTCAGCATCGGATCGGGAAAACGGAATGTGCGTCGGATCGGGCTGCGTCGGCACGGAGTCGAAATCCAATCAGATCGGCTGTGCTGGGATGCACAGCAACGCCATGTAAACATCGGGCCGCATCGAATCGTCGGAAGATGGAAGTCACATCAGATCGAGACGGCCATAATCAATACCGAATCGAATCGATCGAACCGATATGGACCCTGGAAGGAGAAGGAGATGGCCAAGTTTGGGACGAGCTTACCCCTCAAGGAGCCTCCAGAGGCCTGCTTGCGTGACCTCCAGAGGCCTTCGGTGATTTCCTGAGACCTCTGTGGGCCTCAGAGGGCGAGAAGGATAGGGCACATCTGCTCGGACATGTTCGAGTTCCCGCACCCCAGCATCAGTATCTTAGACTCCGAGGTCAGGTACGGCTTCAGCAGATCGCCGATCTGCTTGCCAGGTCTCCTCTCTTCCTCGCCTCGCGGGGCGGTTGATTTTCAGGAACCGCCACGAAACCGTTGGGGGAACCAAAAGGTAGTGATACCGCTGCTCCCCAGACCTCTCCTGGGGTGCTATCTGACCAGAACTTCGAGGCGAATCCAGCGGTGGCGACAGGGGCCGCCCAGGAGGCCCCCAAAAAAGGGGAAACGAGGGAAGAGGGAAGGGTAGAGGTATGGGTACCTTTTCCTCCTCTGAGGACTGTCCGAAACCGCCACGAAACCGTTGGCCCGGAAGCGGCTTGGGACTTCTCTACGAAAGCTGGGACGAGGCGTGCGGTTCCGACCTGGCTTGGAGGAGGAAGAGGAGAAGGAGGAAGAGGAGGAAGAGGAGGAGGAGGAGGAGGGAGGAGAAGGAGGAGGAGGAGGAGGAGGAGGACGAGGCGTGCGTCAGCCCTCCGAGCGCACACGACCCGGTGCCTCCCCCGCCTGTCATAGTCTCGACAGCACGGGTGCGTCGTCGGTCGAGGATCGGGGATTGAAGCTCGAGGATCGAGCATGGAGGTGGCGTTTTTGACCCCGTGTCTACAGAGCCGCTACTGCACCCTTACTGGCCACACCCTGCTCGTCGCCAGCGCTGGCTGCCGCCACGGCTACCAGTATTACTGCCACTCTCCACACACCGCACGCATTGAGAGGCCACGCGATCCCACCTGTCCTGGGGACCGACGCTCGAGGATCGAAGCTCGAGGATCGAGGGAGGGCTGACACCTTCTGCCCTGAGGAGCTGGATTTGTGCTGCCCCGCCAGCGCCGGCTTGCCGCCGCTAGGGACCCGCTGGCCCTGGTTCAAGGCGAAGCCAGCACAGGGACAAAATCCGCCGACCCTGTCGGCGTGTGTGAGGGGCTTTTCCGTTCGAGCCGTCATCTCCGTTATTCGTTGTACTCGTCGTCTCTGTCCTGCGCCCCAGCCGCCCGAGCCGCGCCCGAGCCGCTCGAGCCAAGCCGACCTTGAGCAACGTCGTAATTCAGTCGAAGGGAAGCCCCTTCCCTTTGATCCCTTCCCCGCCGGGAGAGGGGGGGGGGTAGCGACCCCCCCCCCGGGTCAGATACGACGCCCCCCCCCGTACCGACCTTGAGCAACGTCGTAATTCAGTCGAAGGGAAGCCCCTTCCCTTTGATCCCTCCCCCGCCGGGAGGGGGGGGGGGGGGGGGTAGCGACCCCCCCCCGGGTCAGATACGACGCCCCCCCCCCGTACCGACCTTGAGCAACGTCGTAATTGAGTCGAAGGGAAGCCCCTTCCCTTTCCCTTCCCCGACGGGAAGGGGAGGGGGGGTCCCGGGGGGGGTCCCAGGGGAGTCCCGGGGAAGTCCCGGGTCAGATACGACACCTCCCTCCCCCACCTTTTCGTCCTTCTCCCCGTTCCCCAAAACCATCCCACAGCCCGTGCCTCTTGCTGCGCATTGCGAACAGGGTCGGCGGCACCGGCCGTAAGGCCTTCGCAATCGGACAGGGATAAATCAGGGCAGAGATCGATCGATCTAAACAGTGTTTTTGGTGTTCGTTTCCGCCTTTGCTGCAAAACGAAATCGAAACGAAAGCGGACCACGAAATCGCCAAAACACCGTTTAGGTCGACAACTGAATCGGGGATGTTTGAGATCCAGCGGTTCTGGAAGATGCATCGGGCGCCGCGGCCTCCTCGGAGCGTTCTGGGACGCTCTGGAACGAGTTACGTGTGCCTGTACCAACCCCGCCCGATGGCTGCCGCTGGCGCTGGCTGCCGCTGCTGGCTCCTACGGCTGGCCGCCGACGCCACTTGCCACCACGAGCCCCTCCCTGGGAGGGCAGGAGCAGCCAGCATCGACCCGGGACATCGGACCGCATCGGAACCTGCGACGATTTAACGGGCGAAGAACGGTATAAGATAAACTCTTTCACCGTCGGGGACACCTGCCCCAGGGCGGCTAAAAAGTTTATACCCTTACGGTGGCACCGTAGGGGTATAAACTTTCCAGCCGCCCAGGGGCAGGTGTCCCCGACGGCGAAAAAGTTGATTCCCAACCATCCTGTGGTGTTGGGTCCTCGTTTTGAAGAGACGGTGCCCCGCGTCTCCTTCCTCCTTCCTCCTCCTCCTCCCTCCACCCATTTCGGCACACCCCTCACACGTTTCGTGGCCCCATAGGGAGCTCCACCGAAGGCCCCATGGCTGCCGTCCGCATGCGTCCCGCACACCCATTTCGGCACACCCCTCACACGTTTCGTGGCCCCACAGGGAGCTCCACCGAAGGCCCCAGTGCTGCCGTCCGCATGCGTCCCGCACACCATTTCGGCACACCCCTCACACGTTTCGTGGCCCCATAGGGAGCTCCACCGAAGGCCCCATGGCTGCCGTCCGCATGCGTCCCGCACACCCATTTCGGCACACCCCTCACACGTTTCGTGGCCCCACAGGGAGCTCCACCGAAGCCCCATGGCTGCCGTCCGCATGCGTCCCGCACACCCATTTCGGCACACCCCTCACACGTTTCGTGGCCCCCCATAGGGAGCTCCACCGAAGGCCCCATGCTGCCGTCCGCATGCGTCCCGCACACCCATTTCGGCACACCCCTCACACGTTTCGTGGCCCCATAGGGAGCTCCACCGAAGGCCCCAGTGCTGCCGTCCGCATGCGTCCCGCACACCCATTTCGGCACACCCCTCACACGTTTCGTGGCCCCACAGGGAGCTCCACCGAAGGCCCCAGTGCTGCCGTCCGCATGCGTCCCGCACACCCATTTCGGCACACCCCTCACACGTTTCGTGGCCCCATAGGGAGCTCCACCGAAGGCCCCAGTGCCCCGTCCGCATGCGTCCCGCACACCCATTTCGGCACACCCCTCACACGTTTCGTGGCCCCACAGGGAGCTCCACCGAAGGCCCCAGTGCTGCCGTCCGCATGCGTCCCGCACACCCATTTCGGCACACCCCTCACACGTTTCGTGGCCCCATAGGGAGCTCCACCGAAGGCCCCAGTGCTGCCGTCCGCATGCGTCCCGCACACCCATTTCGGCACACCCCTCACACGTTTCGTGGCCCCATAGGGAGCTCCACCGAAGGCCCCATGGCTGCCGTCCGCATGCGTCCCGCACACCCATTTCGGCACACCCCTCACACGTTTCGTGGCCCCACAGGGAGCTCCACCGAAGGCCCCAGTGCTGCCGTCCGCATGCGTCCCGCACACCCATTTCGGCACACCCCTCACACGTTTCGTGGCCCCATAGGGAGCTCCACCGAAGGCCCCCTGGCTGCCGTCCGCATGCGTCCCGCACACCCATTTCGGCACACCCCTCTCACGTTTCGTGGCCCCACAGGGAGCTCCACCGAAGGCCCCAGTGCTGCCGTCCGCATGCGTCCCGCACACCAGGTGTGTGGCGTGCCGACATGGGCGTCGCGGCGCGCGGGCGCTGCCGTCGGGGTTCCCAGGGAAGCCCCCTGCAGAGGCGACGCTCAGAGTCACGAGTACCGAGAGTCACGCAGACCCAAACTGTTCACAGTCGTATACATACATTTACACTGGGCGTATCCATGCACGCATTCATGCGAATAGAATCAATCGCGCGCAGATTCATTCATAATCAGACTCGCTCGCGATCCGACTCGCACGCGCTCAAGCTTTCATATTCGGACCTATCGTCTTCGTTCGTGTTGTGTACACTGCCACGCATTTCGGCACACCCCTCATACGGCTCGTGCCCCCATAGGGAGCGCCACCGAAGAAGATATTCACAATTGCGGTACTCTCAACTGCATATGGTTGGGTCCTTCGCCAGGCTAATTTTATACCGTTCTTCGCTCGCTGAACGATGGGCCGCGTCGGCACAGAAGGCAAATCGAATCGGACCGGCTGCGCCTGTCAAAACCGAATCGGACCGGCTGTGCCTGGATGCACACCGGCACCATGCGACCACCGGGCCACACCGGATCGCCTGGTCATCGGCACCGAATCGCGTCGGGCAGTCCAGAATCGACGTCGAGACGGATCGATCGCACCGAATTGAGCTATGGGAAGGAGAGGAAGATCGAGGATCGACGCGTTTGCTCGTCTTTCCTCAGCGCACCACGAACCTCCAGAGGTTTCTTGAGATTTCTGGGGGAACCGTTGCGAGAGAGAGGTGGGGGAACAGAGGGCGCACAGCCCACGATGGGCCGACGCCGCCCCCGGCCCTGGCTGGACGGTTTCCCCCGGGGCCGCAGGCGACCCGACGAGGGGAGCGCGAGGAGGAGGAGGAGGAGAAGGAGGACGAGGAGGAGGTGAAGGGAGGGGGAGGAGAAGGAGGAGGAGGAGGAGGAGGAGGCGTCGGGACGGGTCGCCTTAGCCCTTCGGAGAAACCCTCCAGTCCTGGCCTGGCTGCTCTCGAACCACCAGCCTGGGCGTCAGCCGACGCACGCCGACGCCATCAGCTCCCACTAGCACGAGCCCTGCCGCCACTAGAGCTGCGCTCGCCCAAGCTGCTGCGAGCGCCGTTTGCGGCGCCCTCCTCCTCATCCTCCTTTTCCTCCCTCCTCCTCCTCCTCATCATCCTCCTCCCCCATTTCCTCCCCTCCTCCTCCTCCTCCTCCTCCTCCTCCTCCGCCTCCTCCTCCTCCTCCTCCTCCTCCTCCTCCTCCGCCTGCGCTCGTAGCTGATGGCTGTCTCTGATCCTTCCGATAGAGCACGGGTGGTTGTAGAAATCGACGCGTCGGGGGCCCACTGACGGCTCTAAGCGTGAGGAGGGGAGGGGGTGAGGACGCGGAACACAGAGGCACGCAGCTGGGGGATCAGCAGGAGCACATATTCGGCCAACAACGGGGGAGACTTGCGAACTGAAAGGGTAAACAGATAAAAAGAGTCAACTACATACATGAATCCTTGAGGGGAGGGGGGCACAAACCCAGACGGGAAAGGAAGTCTTCGGGCATCGGGTGGCAACTCAATCTACTGACAGTGAACCACACAACAGGACATTGCATGTAGTGGGACTGTCAGTCAGGACAGTCAGTGCATCCAAATCGCCACATCACGTCTTTTTTGCCGGGACCTGCTGCATCCTCCTCCTCCTCCTCCTCCTCCTCCTCCTCCTCCTCCTCCTCCTCCTCCTCCAGCCTGGAGCGTGACTTTCCCAGAAGTCATGCGTCCTACGGACCTCAGTTTGACTTTCCCCACCGCCGTCCAAAGACGGGGCTGCGCCAACGGGCCTTCGAATGGACCCCGCTGGAGATCTGGCCCCCGCGTGGCAGCAGCGGGCGGACTTCCCTCTTCCCCTGCCTTCTCGTTAGCCTACTTCTTGTTTGTTTGAGCAGGTGCACTCCCCTCATCCTCTGCTCCTGAGCCCCGCTCGTGACTTCAGCAGTGGGCGGCCGTCTCTCCCCTGCCTCTTTGGCCCCCCCTCCCTTCCTTCCACAAGCGGCGCCTCCCCGATCCTCCTCACCATCTCCGTCATCACCGCTGCGGAGACCTCGGGAGATATGGTAGGGGAAGCTTTCTTTCCACGGCCGCTCGACGTGCGCAGTCCGCCAATGCATCCCGCGGTAGCGCCTCCTCTACGACATGCTGGCAACCAAATTGCCTGCTCTGTCTGATGTATGCACAAAAGGAACACGGGGGAACTCGAGCATATTCGACGCCCGCCGCCGCTGTCCGATTCCGCGATTCGCCGTGTTACCCTTCTTCTCCATCACCCGTCAGGAGCAGCAGGGCACGCTGCTCGCGCGCTCACTGCCGCAGATGCTGGACAACGCGCTGAAACTCAATCGGCACCGCCGCCGCAAAGCGGTTGCTGTGCACCGCCGCCGCCACGCACATGGCGACCCCGAGGGCCCTCCTGCGGAGCTCCTGATCCCGGCGGCCCAAGGCGCTTGCGCGAAGCATGCGATCGTCGATCTTGAAATCGATGTACCTGTGCAGGAGGTCTGGTTCACCACTGCTGGACAGGGTGTCCGACACCCTCAGGTGGGCGGTAATGTAATTGAAGTTGGTCTTCGTGAAGTCTGAACGCACCGCTTGCCCAGCGTGCGCGGAGTACTGCAGCAGCTTCTTGTCGCAGTAATCAAAATCAAAAACCAGCGCCTCCTTGCCGTCGACCAGTGACCAGCTGAACAGCCCCTCGAGGGGCTCCTCAGGGCGCTTCTTCAGGGGGAGGAAGGGGGTGAGGGGGGAGAACGATGAGGGAGAGAGGAAGAGAACAAGGTTGAGGACAAGGAGGGGTGCTTAAGAACAGCTGCAGGAGCGGGTCCGAAAGGCATCCTCATCCCGTCTGAGCTGCTTCGCTGGCACGGTGGCAGTTCTTGAGCACGCAGCTGGATACAAAGGAAGCAAGATTTCACCTGTCATGGCGTTCTTTTGGTCTGACTTGCTTTGCGTTGAACTGCTGCAAAGCACTGCCATGCAATGCAATTCAACGCATTGCAATGCAATACACTGCAAAACTATGGAAATCGATGCCGAGACGATTCAAAGCAAAACACTGTGAAGTAACACGACGCTGTGCAAAGTAAACGCGAATGCGCGGCATTGCAAATCGACGCAAAACAACCATACACAAGCCGTAGAGGAGGAAAGATCATTGAGAAACCGGATGATCGCCGCCCAAGAAAACGAGGGGATCGCCCACGAAAACCCAGTGCAAGGTCAACCATGTCACCAGACCCGCCCTCTTGCAACAAAGACTCAGGGCCCACTGGACAAAGCTGGATGCGGGGATAAAAAAGATTCCCTCCCGTGGCCACGGCCCCATGCCTTGAACGGCGGGTCCTCGGTCCCACTGCAACGATCCCCCTCCTAAAATGGCAAGAGCACCCCCTCTCCACGATCTCTCGCAAAATGACAGGCGTCATCGCTCCCAGGGCCTCGACCATCAGGGAAAAGTCGACTCAACGGGAAGCGGTGCTACAGAAACACGCCCGTGGAATATCTGAGCTCTTGCTGCAGCTCATGTTTCTGCTGCCTGCTGCTGACCCGCGCGGCGAGCTGCTGATTGTTGCTGCTTGTTGCCGGTTGCTGCTGCTCGTGACCGGTAACCGCTGCTGATGCCTGCGGCTGCTTGCGGCTGCTTGCGGCTGCTTGCGGCTGTGTGCTGCTGATGGCTGCTGCTTCTCGTAGGGCCCTCTTCGCGCGATGCTTGCCCCCTTGGGACCTCTGGGGCACATCTTGGGCACTCTTGGCCTGCACGGGGGACGAAGAACATAGAAGATTAAGTAGTAAGCCATGACGGACTTTTTTCCCAACCATCCTGTGGTGTTTGAACCTCGTTTTGAAGAGACAGCGCCCCGCGTCCTCCCTCCTTCTCCTCCTCCCCCTCCCTACTCACCCGTCATCATAACAATCATCGTCATCATCATCGCCGTCATCAGCACCATCACCCATCACACGTTTCGTGGCCCCATAGGGAGCTCCACCGAAGGCCCCAGTGCTGCCGTCCGCATGCGTCCCGCACACCCAACTCGCCACACCCCTCACACGTTTCGGGGCCCCATAGGGAGCTCCACCGAAGGCCCCAGTCCCGCACACCCATGTCGGCACACCCCTCACACGTTTCGTGGCCCCATAGAAAGCTCCACCGAAGGCCCCAGTGCTGCCGTCCGCATGCGTCCCGCACACCCATTCGGCGCACCTCTCACACGTTTCGTGGCCCCATAGGGAGCTCCACCGAAGGCTCCAATGCTGCCGGCCGCATGCGTCCCGCACACCAAATTCGGCACAACCCTCACACGTTGGCCCCATGGGGAGCTGCACCGAAGGCCCATTGCCGTCGCCCGCAGGCGTCCCGCACACAAAATTCGGCACACCCCTCACACGTTTCGAAGCCCCATGGGGAGCTGCACCGAAAGCCCCAGTGCCGCCGGCCGCATGCGTCCCGCACACCCAATTCGGCACACCCCTCACACGTGTCGTGGCCCCATAGGGAGCTCCACCGAAGGCCCCAGTGCTGCCGTCCGCATGCGTCCCGCATACTCAATTCGGCCACCGAAAGCCCCAGTGCCGCCGCCCGCATGCGCCCCGCACACCCAATTCGGCACACCCACACGTTTCGTGGCCCTGCACCGAAGGCCCCAGTGCCGCCGCCCGCACGCGCCCCGCACACCCACTTCGGCGCACCCCTCACACGCTTCGTGGCCCCATAGGGAATGGTGGTCCCGACAGCTTCTTTGGGGCCGATTTGTTCGTCGTCGTCGTCCGTCGTCGACGTCCGACCTGCGCGTAGCGCGGCGCCCGAAGCCTTGAACGTTGGAGTGCGCGGGCAAAAAGGAAGGAAAAAAAGGGGAAGAAGCGGGCGCGATCCTCGTGTGGGGCGTGCAGACATGGGCGTCGCGGCGCGCGGGCGTTGCCGTCGGGGTTCCAGGAGAACTCCTTGCGGAGGCTACGCTCAGTGTCACGAGGTTTCAGAGTCAGGCAGACCCAAGCCATTCACGGTCGTATGCATTTACACTCGGCGACTCCATGCTCGCAGTCATGCAAATAGAACCAATCGCACGCATATTCATTCAGAATCATATTCACTCGCGCTTAGACTCGCCCGCCCTCAAGATTTCATACTCCGACCCATCGTTTCGTTCGTGTTGTGTACCCTATCACACAATTCGGCACACCCATCACACGGTTCGTGACCCCATCGGGAGCGCCACGGAAGAATAGATTTACAATTGCGGCATTCACAACTGCGTATGGTTGGGTCCTTCGCCGGGCAAATTTCTATATAAACAAACAACTTGGCGAGGGGCCCAAGCATACGCAGTTGTGAATACCGCAATTGTGACTAGATTCTTCGGTGGCACTTCATATAGGGTCACGAACCGTATGAGGGGTGTGCCGAATTGTGTGATAGGGTACACAACACGAACGAGAACGATAGGTCTGGGCATGAAAGCTTGAGCGCGGGCGAATCTAAGCGCGAGTGAATCTGATTCTGAATAAATATGCGCGCGATTGATTCTATTCGCATGACTGCGAGCATGGAGTCGACCAAATGTAAACGCATACGACTGTGAATGGCTTGGGTCTGCCTGACTCTGAGAACTCGTGACACTGAGCGTAGCCTCCGCAAGGAGTTCTCCTGGAACCCCGACGGCAACGCCCGCGCGCCGCGACGCCCATGTCGGCACGCCCCACACGAGGATCGCGCCCGCTTCCTCCCCTTCTTTTCCTTCCTCTTTGCCCGCGCACTCCAAAGTTCAAGGCTGCGGGCGCCGCGCTACGCGCAGGTCGGACGTCGACGACTGACGACGACGACGCAGAAATCGGCCCTAAAGAAACTATCGGGACCACCAGCTCCCTATATGGGGCGACTACACGTGTGAGGGGTGCGCCGAATTGGGTGTGCGGGACGCATGCGGACGGCAGCACTGGGGCCTTCGGTGCAGCTCCTTATGGGGCCACGAAACGTGTGAGGGGTGTGCCGAATTGGATGTGCGGGACGCATGCGGGCGGCGGCACTGGGGCCTTCGGTGGCCGCGTTGGGTATGCGAGATGCATGCAGCCAGCGGCACTGGGGCCTTCGGTGCAGCTCCCTATGGGGCCACGAAAAGTGTGAGGGGTGTGCCGAATTGGGTGTGCGGGACGCGTGCGGCCAGCGGCACTGGGGCCTTCGGTGGAGCTCCCTATAGGGCCACGAAACGTGTGAGGGGGGTGCCGACTTGGGTGTGCGGGACGCATGCGGACGGCAGCACTGGGGCCTTCGGTGGAGCTCCGTATGGGGCCACGAAACGTGTGAGGGGTGTGCCGACATGGGTGTGCGGGACGCAGGCGGCCGGCAGCACTGGGGCCTTCGGTGGAGCTCCCTATGGGGCCACGAGACGTATGAGGGGTGATGGTACTG
>CAUYUJ010021923.1:67438-129938 GCA_963575745.1 Prorocentrum cordatum | reverse complement strand
CGAGGATTTCCGAGGAAACTGTTGGCCTCCTCTTTCCAGAGCCACTTCTCGATGCTTAAAACGAAGATGGGCCGCGAGTACAAGGATAAGTGCAAAGCGCAGGTTCAGAACTTCAAGTTCAGCTATAACATTCAGTTTGAAGACGAGGATGATGCTCAACTTTTCCACGCCGCCTCCAGAGCGGACCCAGCATTCCTTACCTGGACTGACCCTCGCGAGGGGAAGGTCTACCATCTTCGTGCTGGCTGGGATCAACCATTACCGATTCGTCGACGCTCCTTCGCCCTTGGTCAGTGTTGGCAGCTCATTATGGATGAGATGAAGGTGAAGGGCCTCTGGCAGCAGTCCATGCGCCTCGGTTCGAACCCGTTCGCTGGCGTGCTCCATCTCCCCAACCCCACCACGGAGGATGTTTGGGACCTGGTCAAGATCATGGGGAACGAGGGCGAGCTCGGCACCTTCAGCATCACCCCGCAGAAGGACATGCACAACCTTGGGTTCGAAGCGTCCTTCGTCGACGCGTTGGCTGAGGGGGTTGCTGCCATCATTGCCAAGCAGCGCTAGGATGCAGTACCATTGGACACGGCAGCTGGCCCCTCGGCAGTGGCTTGCTGTACTGGTGAGCGACGTGGACGTCCACGTGCGGGTGCTCGTGCAGTGAAAGCGCGCCTCTGCGTGCCTCCCCCTTCCCCTTCCTTGCCCTCTTCCTCCTCCTCCCCCCCTCCTCCTCTTCCAGCTCGTCGTGCGAGGGGCCGCCTTTTGTGCTCCCTGGCTTGCGCACCAAGATAATGAATTCGTGGAGAGCGCCTTTTTCTCTGACTGAGTCGTTCGGGGTGGTTTCCTGGAATTCGCAAGCGCTGCTAGGTTCGGTTCATGCCAGTCACCAGCGTCAGTGCCGCAAGTACGTATGTTTTCGAAACCTCGTCGAGGAATATATGATCGTATATACGCAGGAGACGCATGGTACGCATGATGATCTGGACTCTTCGGCGGGACTTCCCCTCTCATTACCATATCGGTAGTTTTTGCAGCACCCCGAATGCTGGGGGCGTCGTTGTATCCATTTCGAAAAAGCTATTTCACAAGTTCTCGGCCGCTCGAGTGGTCCCCGTCGCCCCTGGGAGGATTCTGGTTCTCCGTCTTGCAGGTCCAGCTGGTCAGTTCGTGCTGGGCAATGTGCACTCAGACCCCGCCTTATCGTCTGGCGGAGTTCATCGTATTTTGCAGCAGCTCAGGCGTGAGGTTCCTGCTCCTGGCCAGGGGTTTCGCCTGTGTCGGTGGCGACTGGAACTTTCCTGAGCTCGACGAGTTTAGGCAGGCTGTTGACGGCGGCACCACCATCCCTCCCGATGATAGCATCACCCTCCACAGGTGCTCTAGTCTCTTTGGCGAACTCGCGGAGGTACCCCAAGAAGAACACACGCATCGTACTTCTATTGGTGATGTTGTCTTATATGTATGCCGTCTGGACCGCATTTATTGGTCAGCACCGACAGCCGAGATGCTCGACTGGCACGCACGCTCTAATGTCATAGGGCTCGCTCACGACAGACGCGGGTGTTCGGACCATGTTCCTGTTTTCGTCCAGGTTGCCCCTGGGGCTGGCCCTCCGTCTCTGCCGAGATGGGTTTCTTCGCGCCCCGGCTTTCCTGAGCTGGTCGAAAGTGTCTTGAGTGAGTATGAGCTGAGTGGCGACCCTTTCGAGCGCCTTCAGGAATGCAAGGCGGCCATGTTCGCGGCGCGCGACGCCTTGGCCAGCCAGCTCTGCCGTCTGGGACCGAGTGGCGGTCGTCAAAAGATTGCCGTCTGCCTCAGGTTTATGCGTGCTGCTCGTGCTCATAAGCGTGCGCATCTACATGCCTGCCTTCATGCTCATCCATATCTTAGCAACTATTACGACTTGCACAACATGTTCTACCTTGATTATGAAGGATTTCATTAATACCTTAGGGCCCTCAACGCTGACATGATATCTGACATGATGATTAATGAATGTACTACTCCTTCTGGTCATATTGATGCTGCAAGGCAAGCTAGGATGCAAGCCCTTCTCCGCTCTTGGTCGGTGAAGAGGCGCAAGCTCGCCACTATTGCGGTTGGAGACCCGCTCGATTCCGCGCCGCCTTCGATTGGGCAGTCTGCAAAGAATTTGGCCGAGCATTGGGGCGAAGTGCATCGTGCGCCTCCTCTTCCTCCTTTTGTCGACCCTCACGTTCTTACTGAATTCGGTCTCGAATTTCAGCGGATTTCGCCTGGCATCTCTTGGGGGCTTGAAGAGTTCGAGCTTCGGTCCGTTATTATGAATAGGAAGGGCTCTGCCACTGGTCCCGATGGTATCCCTTACAGTGGATGGAAAAAACGGTGGCCCCATGGTACATCAGTGTCTGTATCAAGCTTATGCTGCCCTTCTCCGTGGTCTCGCTCCCCCTTATTGGCTTCAATCATGGCTTACTCGCTATCCTTCCTAATGTTGACGTTGCTGACGGTGAGGCTAGATCTATCTTGGAGCCCAAGCAGACCCGCACTCTCACCCTTAGCAGCACGGACAATAAGTTGATCTCTGCCGCCTTGGCCATCCCTTTCCAAACTCAAGCCCAGTACTCCGTAGTTTCGTGTCAACGGGGGTTTATTGGAGGCCGCAATTTCTTGGACAATGTTGCCGAGTTGGAGTCTTGGGTGGTTGAATGGGCCTGCTATCGTGGCCTTAGGTATCCTGGCATGCTCTTTTTGGATATTGCTGCTGCGTTCCCGTCGGTTCATCACTCCTGGATCTTCAGGGTCTTGGACGGTCTCGGGGTGCCTTCCATGATCGTGAATGCCATCCGCATGCTGTACACCAACATATATGTATCCGTCGTTTTTTTTGTGGCTCCGTATTTCCAGGCTTCCATATTTCCCGTGGAATGAAGCAAGGGTGCCCTCTCTCTTCCTGGATTCTTGCATTAATATTTGACCCTGTTGTACGTGGTCTTCGGCGCCGTTTGGAAGACCACCCTGCTTATCCTTTAGCTTGTGCTGATGATATTGGCATTGCATCTGGTGACGTCTCTAAAGCAGTGCCCGTGGTGATAGATTGGATGCAGCATGCAAGTCACACAGCAGGCCTCGACCTCAATTCCCGCAAGTGTTGGATCGTCTTTGCCATGGATGTCGACGCGGCCACCGTCGTCAATGAGTTTGTCTATCTTGGTATTCATGTGATGGACTTTCGTATTGGAAAGTGCGCCAAGTACTTGGGTGGTTTTCTTGGAGTTGACGGAGCCGATGAATCCTGGAAGGCTCCATGTATTGAGCTGCTAGAGAGGGTCGCCCACATCCGTTCTCTGAAGATTTCTATGATCCAGAACATTCGCGTATACAACGTTCTCGCCCAACCCGTGCTATCTCGCATCGGTCAATTCTATGTTGTCAATGATCGTGTCACCACGACTGAACACGCAGCCCTGCAGAGACTGACGGCCTCTCCCAGACGCGCCATCCCCTTTCACTACTGAAGAATTTGGATCAGCTTGGTTTTGATACGGTGCCTCGTGACATCACTTGTGAGAATCGTGCTGCTCTATTTCGATCTGCGCTGCGTAGCAAGGTCTTCGGTGACATCTTTATACGTTTTCACCATATTGAGCATTCTGGTACTGATGTTCTGCTGCATCCCCGCCTTCCTCATTGGCTTCAGCATTCTGTCACTCATGCATGGCCTGTAAACTATAAGAGGCTGGTCGCAATTGCCCCTCATCTTGCTGAATATGATGTGCACGAAGTACAGAAGAAAGTTTTCAGGCTCTTGATATCCCAGCGCGAGGTTCCTCCCAGCGCTCACCTTCTCGGGCCGCGTATTCGATACTTCTGGCTTGAGGCTCCCTGGGAGATCGCCGATGCTGCTTTCAGGTGCATTCACTTCCTGGTCAGGCGCGCTGGCCCCTTCGCGGCCGTCTCTTATATCAAGACTATCTGTAATGCCTGGCCAACAACACGTAGGTTCCGCCAAGGGACCCAGATTTGTCGTTTTGGTTGCCAGGCCTTATTCGGTGATGCTGTTGATCACTACCTCCACTGTCCTGCTGCTCTGAGTGTCCTGCCTGTAGTTTTGCCGAATCTGCCTCCTGACTGCGCCACACGAACCAGACATGAGCATATGTTTTGTTTTTTTGGGGCCCCCAGACCAGTCAGAATATGCTTTCAACTCTCCTTGTGCACGATATTCTGCTAGCATCTTACAACACTTTACGCACGCAGGACAGATATGGACCTGTGTGCCTCTCTGCTCTCTTCCGCGCGCGTGCGCGGGTGCTGGCCCGCCGACGCGCTGGCATTCGAGATCAGCTGCAGCGAGCTGGCCCAGCATGCCCGCCCACCGCTGCCGCCGAGAGAGACTGACGGACTGCTTGCCCTCTTCTCGTTCTTCTCTTGTCCGCCTGCCCTCGTCTCGTCGCTATGCCCTTGCGCGCCTCCTCCCCTCCCCCCCCCCCCCCCCCTCCTCCTCCTCCTCCTCCTCCTCCTCCTCCTCCTCCTCCCCCCCTCCCCCCTCCTCCCCCTCCTCCCTCCTCCTCTCCTCCTCCTCCCTCCTTCTCCTCCCCCCTCCTCCCTCCTCCTCCTCCCCCTCCTCCTTCCTCCTCCTCCTCTCCTCCTCCACCCTCTCCTCCTCCTCTCCACGCCTCCTCCTTTTCCTCCTCCTCCTCCTTCTCCTGCTCCTCCCCTCCTCCTCCTCCTCCTCCTCCTCCTCCTCCTCCTCCTCTTCCTCTTCAGACGGTTGCGGGGCTTCTCAGAAGCCTTCTGGCCGTCTGAGGAGGCCCGCCCCCCCTCACTTCCCCCCGGGCTCGCCGCCGAACGCAAGCCGCCTGGCCGGGGGGGCCGACGTGGGGACATCAGGTCACCCGCAGGGGCGCGCAGGCATTGGCGCGTGGCGCGTTGTGGCCTTGATTGGGATGCGCCCTTCTCCAGGAAGGCGGCGCGAGAGCGCGAATATCACCGCGCGTCACGTATCGCGGGGCGCGAAGCGCGAACTTAAATGACCCAGGAAAGCCACCTGGCTGGGAGGGCCGACGCAGGGCCAGAGAGGGTGCTCACGAAGGCCGAGAGGAGACCTCCGCAAGTTTTACTGTCGGCCTCTCCGCGGGCGCCGCCGACTTTCGAAGCGACTGCCCAGCAGCTGGTGTGTTACGCAAGGTTGCTCTTGGCAATCGTCCTCGTCTTTCCAACCCCAACCCGGGCGTGCCAGTCTGCGGTCGGGTGCTTCAGAATTTTGGGGACCCTGCCTGGTGTGGGGATTCGGCGGCTCGCGCTCTGGAGGTTTCGTTATCCAATGAGTCCAGCAGCTGGCACCTCGGGCAGTCAAGTCACCGTGCTGGGGCTTTCTGGGGGGGCCTCATGGAGTCATTCTAGCGTCTCGCACGGGTTCTGGGGGCTGTTATGGGGGGTTCGGGGGGCCGTCTGGGAGAGTCTGGGTTCCATCTTGGGACGTTTTTGGGCCGTCGTCGGGCTTTGGCGGCTGGCTGGGGGTTTCTGGGGTCGACTCGAGGTCTTCCCAAGCGTCTCGTGAGCTATCTGGGGTCTCTTGGTGTCTACTATGATTCCACATCAGGCGGAAGACGGGCTGCATGCATAGCAGCCTCAAAGTGTCCGCGTTGGGAGCATTCGGATGGGGAGTACGAGGAGTTCATGGTACAGTTGGGACCATTCGACGGATGGGGTACGCTAAGATGTCGGGCGCAGATTCGGATGCAGTTTTCGGGGCAGCTGTTCTGCCTCGGGGTCCTCCGTAAGATTCTTGCGCCACTTCCTGATCTATTTTTCTATGGGATGGCGCGGGTGCCAGGAGTGTCGTGTCCTCCTCTACGAGCGGCTTCGAGAAAGGATCACGACTTGCTCTGCACCACGAGCAGGAGGGGAACAGGAGGGAGGAGGGAGGAGAGAGGCGGGGGAGGACGCAGAGGCAGAGGCTGAGGATGAGGAGGACCGGTGTAAACCCAAGACTCATCTACCATGTTGGAATCAACCCCCTTCCAACTTCCCCCGTCACAGGTCCCTACAAGGATGCATTTCTCCTGATAGAGACAGCCGTTTGAAGATCCTGAGGCGTGCCAAAACACCATTATCGGGACCCCAACGCCACGAATCAACCTGAGTGCTGCGTCTTGACGACCCTGAACCTTTCCAGAACACCGTTCCTGGGGCTTGAGCACCGCAAAGCAACGTAATTGTTGCGCCCTGCTAAATCTGAATCGCTCCTAAACAATATTTCTAGTACGTTGACCATGTGAATTCGTGAAAATCTAAGACGAATTTGCGTGGCGCTGAGGCGAGAGCCACCGTTTGACAAGGAAACGCCTTCAATCCGTGAAATTGATACAGATTCGTAAGACGAGTGTGCGCGGCCAAGGCGAGAGCCCCATTCTGAACACCACCCGCTCTCATTCCGTGAAGCTCTTGCATTTGTTGAAGACGAATCTGCGCGGCGCAAAGGTGAGAGACCCATTCTGAACACCCGCCCTCATTCCGTGAAGCTCTTGCATTTGTTAAGACGAATGTGCGCGGCGCCAAGGCGAGAGCCACATGTTGAAAACTTCCCGCTCTCCACCTGTGAAACTGTTGCCAATGTTTAAGCTTCAAGCTCGTCAATGACAAGGAAATCTCAGGCGAGTCGCCCGGTCCGCCCTTCCGACTGGCCTCGGGGTGCGACAGGGAGGAATTATTGATAACGCAAAGGCATGGATGAGTAGGAGGACAATGAGGACAATGATGAGGAGGAGGAGGAGGAGGAATCCATGATGTTGTTGGGAATGATGATGATGAGATGATGATGATGAGGATGAGGATGATGATGATGATGATGCTGATGATGATGGTGATTACGACGCTGATGCTGCTGATGATGATGCTGATGATGATGCTGTTGATGACGACGATGACCATGGCGACGACGACGATTGTGATGCTGATGATGATGAGGATGATGTGATGATGATGGTGAGGATAATGTGATGATGATGATGCTCCTGCTGCTGCTGATGATGATGGTGGTGGTGGTGATCATGATGATGCTGATGATGATGCTGATGAACATGATGATGATGATGCTGCTGATGATGATGATGACGATGATACTGATGGTGATGATGATCATGAAGCTGATGCTGATGCTGATGATGCTGCTGCTGCTGCTGATGACGATACGGATTATGCTGCTGATGATGATGATGGTGGTGGTTGTGGTGGTAGTGGTGGTGGGGCTGGTGATGATGGTGATGATGAAGATGATGATGATGATGATGATGATGATGATGATGCTGATGATGCTGATGATGATGCTGATGATGATGATGATGATGAGTATGAGTATGATGCTGACAATGATGATGATGATGTTGCTGCTGCTGCTGATTATGATGATGATGAGGATGATGATGCTGATGATGATGCTGACGACGACGATGCTGATGCTGATGATGATGCTGATTATGATGACGATGATGCTGCTGCTGATGATGATGCTGCTGCTGATGCTGTTGATGATGATGATGATGATGATGATGACGATGATGATGATGATGATGATGATGATGATGCTGATGCTGATGATGATGATGATGATGATGATGATGATGATGATGATGATGATGATGATGATGATGATGAGGAGGAGGAGGAGGAGGAGGAGGAGGAGGAGGAGAAGGAGAGGAGGAGGAGGAGGAGGAGGAGGAGAGGAGGAGGTTGGGAGGAGGAGGAGAAAGCTGCTGCTGCTGCTGCTGAGGAGGTGGATGAGGAGCAGGAGGAGGAGAAGGAGGAGGAGGAGGAGGAGGAGGAGGAAGAGGAGAAGGAGCAGGAGGAGCAGGGGGAGGGGGAGGCAAGGAGGATGAGGCAGATGGGGATGAGCAGGGGGAGGATGAGCAGAGGGAGCGGCATTCTGCCGCTCGCCTCTGCGCCCGAGCGCGGACGGAGCACGTGGGCGCTGCTCATTCCCTGGGCTTGGACGTCCCCCTCCCTCTCATGAGAGGGTCCTTGCAGGGCCCGCTTTCAAGCTTGCACTCCTCGAGCTCCTCTGTGATGAGCCCCTGCGCCGTGTTGAGCGACGTCCACCTTGCTCGGCCACGCGCAGAGGGGGGGGGTGGGGGAGGGGGGAAGGCTCATTTGAAACACCCCGCTTTTTAGATGCATGGGCCCGCGCCTTCTAAGAACCAGCCTCCTTCTAAGAAGCCTTCCTCCTCCTCTTGCCCCCTTCTGCGCGCCGCCAAACCTTGCACGAGTGCCGCTGCGCCCCAGGATCCTCGAGGATGATCTCCTTCGCGGTTTAGCCATTCGGCGTGAACGCCGACGTTCTGTCGCAGCAAGCGGCAGCTTCTTGCCGCGTCTCTTCGAGCCGCTTGTGGATAATTCCCTGCGCGGTGTCTAGCCCAGCCTCCGATTCGTTTCCGAACCACTGCAGCTTGTAGTACGCAGCGTACTCCGCCCACTCGGAGCACTTCCGTCTCCATGTCTTCTGCCATGGCCTCTGCGGAAGCAGCCAGAGCCGGCCCTGATGGTTGCGCCAGACTCTCGAACGGCACGGCTTTGCATTGAAGATGTTCCCGCTCTTCTTCCAGCCCTCCGCGGCCTCTGGGTCCGACACCAGGGCGTGCCGCGCGATGCCCCCCTCTTGGTGACACGCTCCTCGGCCCTCCCATCCAGCGCGTGCTCCTGCCTTTGGGGCTGAACCACGTCGAGAGCGCGGAGCACCTCGGTGGCCTGCCCGATGCGCGGCAGCTCCTGCAGCTCAGCGCGGGCGCCCTCCGCATCCGCTGCGGCCACCTCGCGGGTCTGCGGACCCGGGCGCGGCCGCCCCAGGCGGGGGCGAGCGACGGGTCCATTTCGCCTGGGCACCCAGCTCGCGCTGCTCCAGCGCCTCCCTCTTCGAGCCCACCAGCTCCGCCGCGACGGCCATGTCCTTGATGGAGGTGAAGTGCCCTCGGGCGATATCTCCAGGCTCCCAACGGGAGCACGAGGACCGTCGCAGGACGGCAGCCCTCTGGGCGGCAGTCTCTGCCCGTGAGATCCCCGCCTCGGTGCGCCAAGCCCGAGTCCCCTCGCCAGCCAGCGGGCGGATGCGGCCGCCCACTTCGCGCCGTCCGGAGAAGCCATGGCCACCAGCGCGCGTCTGCGAGCCAGCTGCGGAGCGCGCGTCGAGCGAGGGACTCCCGTGAGCCAGCCCGCTCGAGCCCATTTGGCGATGGGCCATGAGGAGGAGGAGGAGGAGGAGGAGGAGGAGGAGGAGGAGGAGGAGCAGGAGGAGCAGGAGGAGCAGGAGGAGCAGGAGGAGGAGGAGGACGAGGAGGAGCAGGAGGATGAGGAGGATGAGGAGGACCAGTGTAAACTTAAGACTCATCGACGATGTTGGAATACACCCTCCCTCCGAGCTCCCTCTTCATGGGCCCCTACAAGGATTCAGTTCCACTGAGGGAACTGCGTCGTTGGGAGATAACGGGTCAATATGATTGTGGCATCTTGATGATCATGAATCGTGCCAGGACACCATGCCTGGGACTCCAACATCGCGAATCAACATAACTATTTTGCTCTGATCTCGAATCGCTCCAAAAGACCAGTGCAAATGTTTGAAAGTAATGTGCGCGGCGCTACGTAAGGTGAGAGCCTCATTTTGAAAAGCAACCGCCCTCAATCCGTGAAGCTCTGATATTTGTTTAATCCGGATGTGCGCGGCGCTAAGGCGAGAGCCACATATTGAAAACGAGCTGCCCTCAATTCGTAAAACCCTTGTATCTTTAAGATGAATGTGTGCGGCGCTAAGGTGATAACCACAAGTTGAAAACTACGTGTCTTCGATCCGTGACATTCCTGGAAATGTTTCAAACGAACGTGCCCGAGGCACCGGCAATAGCCACATGTTGAAAACGGCCCGCTCTCCATCTGTGGAGCTGTGGCCAGTTTCTAAGATTCAGGTTCATGAGTGGTAATGTTCTGGAAGACGATCAATGGAGAGGAGGCGTATTGCCAAATCATTTCCATAAATGTAGAACATGTTTGATATATGATCCTAAGGTGCTACAACAGTGTTAAACATGTTTCGAACAGTTTACACAGTAAGCAGATGACATTTGACATACATTTTTCATTCAGTGATTTAACGGTTAGAGTGTCCATTGTCATGGCATCCACAATTCTAAGGAAGAATGAAGTCTCAGGCGACACACCTGGCCCGCCCTTCGATTGGCCTAGGAATGCGAGGAGGAGGAGGAGGAGGAGGAAGAGAAGGAGGAGGAGGAGGAGGAGGAGGAGGACAAGGAGGACGAGGAGGACGAGGAGCAGGATGAGGAAGAGGAGGAGGAGGAGGAGGAGGAGGACGAGGATGCTTGGAGGAGTGCTATCGACAGACCTCGCCGATCTGCTGACGCCCAGCGCGCTCTGCAGTGGGGGCCCCGTCCCCTCGGCATCCTGAGAGACAAGTGGGTCCCGAAACTTCGTCGTTTTCTGAGTTGAGGTTCCCCAGCACTTCCTGTACTTGCCGATCCCTGGTCCGTTGGCCGCCTCGCTACTCTTGTCTGCTACCCGTGTAACCGCAGCGCTCTTCCTTTTCCTGTTGTACCCGATTCGGCACCAGTGCGTCCCCCGCTGGCCCGACCGGTGGCTTGGAGTCAAGTCGCCGCCCACAGAAGTTTGTAGGCGGACCAGGAGTTCGTCGTTTTCCGACGGCCCGTGGACCCTCGTCGACGCGCTGGGGCCGTGAGAAACGACTCGGGGTGGAAAAACCGGTCCTTATGGGAGAGGCCCTGGGGTTCAGGGCCCGCTTCCCTCACGACCCCTTTCGCGATCTGCGTGACTGCTTCTTTTCGTTCCCGGTCATTTCTGGGGCCCGCCCCCCCCCAAAGGACTGACGACGAGGGAACACCTCAGGAACTCTTGCGCAGGCCTAGCAGCCAGTGCCGCTGACCCTGAAGGGGGGCGACGACGACGGCGACGGCGACGGCGACGGCGACGGCGACGGCGACGGCGATGACCGCGACTGCGACGGCGACGGCGACGGCGACGGCGACGACGACGACGACGACGACGACGACGGCGACCCTCGCGTTGAAACTTCCCGTCCCCCGCAGAAGGCGTCTGTACACCACCGTGCTTGCTTGGTCAGGGCCAGTCTGCGCCAGATGATGATCCCAAAGACCCTCGTGGCCTCGGCCAGGAGGGCGTCTGCACCATGCCAGGGTCAGGATGGCCCTGGCCAGGCATGGTGGTAGTGCTTTTTTCTCGGCCACGCGTAGGGGGGAGTGGGGGGAGGGGGACGGCTTCTTAGAAGGAGGCTGCTTCTCAGAAGGCGCGGGCCTTATCTATAGATGTAAGACCAGCGCCTTCTAAGAAGCAGCCTCCTTCCAAAGAGCCTTCCCCCCTCCCCCATCCCCTTTGTGAGCGCCTCCAACATGCGCATTATCCTCAGGACCCTCTTCTTTTCACAGTGGGGTAGCCCCTCCACAAGGTCGACGCAACGCTACCTGTGCAAGGTAGCGTGCGGCGTCCAGAAGGCCGCCTCCGAGCACAAGTCGGACGGTGGGCCAAACTGCCCTCCCCTCTCAAGCAGGAGGAGGATGAGGATGATGATGAGAAGGAGGAAACAGGAGGAGGAGGAGGAGGAGGAGGAGGAGGACGAGGACGAGGAGAAGAACGAGGACGAGGAGGAGGAGGAGGAAGAGGAGGAGGAAGAGGAGGAGGAGGATGAGGAGGAGGAGGAGGGAGGGAGGAAGGGAGGGAGGGAGGGAGGGAGGAGGAGGAGGAGGAGGAGGAGGAGGAGGAGGAGGAGCAGGAGCAGGAGGAGGAGGAGGAGAAGGAGGAGGAGGAGGCGGAGGAGGAGGAGGAGGAGGAGGAGGAGGAGGAGGGGGAGGAGGAGGGAGGAGGGAGGAGGGAGGAGGAGAGGAGGGAGGAGGAGGAGGAGGAGGGAGGAGGGGAGGGAGGAGAGGAGGGAGGAGGGAGGAGGGAGGAGGGCGGGGAGGAGGGAGGAGGGGGAGGAGGGAGGAGGGAGGAGGGAGGAGGGAGGAGGGAGGAGGGAGGGGGAGGAGGAGGGAGCAGGGATAAGGGATCGGGAAGCGAGGAGGGAGCAGGAGCAGGAGGGAGGAGGAGGAGGAGGGAGGAGGGGGGGGAGGGAGGAGGGAGGAGGGAGGAAGGAGCAGGAAGGAGGGAGGAGGGAGGAGGGAGGAGGGAGGAGGAGGAGGAAGAGGATGAGCAGGAGGAGGAGGAGGAGGAGATGGAGGAGGACGACGAGGAATAATAAGACGAAGACGACCACGAGTAATACTAGCAGTAACAATCCGATTAGTATTAATGTCACCAATTAGCTTAACAATACTAAAACTTAAATAATAATGATGGTAATGCTACCTATCTCTAGCATACTATTAATACCGATAGCTATTTTACTATTTGCCATACCAATAATGATCCTACGAATGATGATGCTGATATTAATATTATTAGTTAGAAGTATGATCCTACTATTAATTTTAGCAACAATGAAACGAATCACATTAACATTATTACTAATGCGGCGAAATATAATAATATCACACACTTCTAATCACGATCGTATTAAAGATGATAAGAAGAAACTAACATTGCAACCGCGAACACTAATGATACAAATCATAATGCGAACACTAACTGGAATAGTACTACCACGGCGAGTAATCATACTCATCATACGGAGAATACTAATACGAGTCATACTGAGACTAATAAGACGAATACTAATACGACCACTAGTAATACTAGTAGTAAGAATACTAGTAGTACTAGTACGAAGAAGAATGAGACTACCAGAACTACCAAGACGAATAATAATATTCATAATAATAAGAAGAAGAATGCGAACACGAAAAAGAAGAAGAGGAGGAGGAGGATGAGGAGGGAGGACATAGTAGGCAGGAGCTAGGAGGGAGGAGGGAGAATGGAAGGAGGGAGGAGGAGGGAAGAGGGAGGACCAGAGTGAATCCTGGAGCTCTGGCCTGGCGGCGCGTGTATCAGGAATTGTGTCGGCGAGCAGCCGATATTTTTCGCAGAGTCGCCCCAGCGTGGCGAATTCGCGGGATTCAGCACTGCTGCCTTTTTTTTTGACCATGCCCCGCCGCTCGATCTGCGCACGTTTTGCAGGCCTCCTTTCTCTGCGTTGTCCCGTCCTGCTGAGATGCGTAAGCTCTCCTAGAAGAGCGGAAACGGCCCGGGTCGTTGCAGCTTGGCGAGAAGTCGACGCACACGGGTCAGGCGCTGAACGTCGAGGTCGAGGCGCCGGGACGCCGAGCGTGGGAGCAGCTCGGGTCGCGGAACGTCGAGGCCCGATGCCGACCGACACGGACGGTGGTTTGTTGTGGTGCCGAGGCTGAAGTTGGCAGGCACCTGCTGCTGCTCCTCACCACCCACCAAACCACCCCAACCCAACCCGAAGGCCCAAATTTATCCTCGATTTCCAGTGGGGGGGGGTCGGGGAACGTTGAACAAAACACATGGTATCCGTACCCCCCCAACCCGAAATTCGGGTCAAATTCGGGTCTTCGGGTTGGGTTGGGGTGGTCTGGTAGGTAGTCAGCTCCTGCTGATGCCTCTCCGTCCTCGCTCTCGTCCTGATCTTCCTGCCGCTTCGGTTGCTGCTGACGCCAGTGTCGCTGCCCGTCCTCGTCCGTGTCCCTTCAAGCCTTCCGAGTTGTCACCTTCGCTCCCCTTGCGTCTCTTTGGTGCGAGCCCCTGCGCGCGCGCGTTTCCGCGCGTTTGGCTCCAGTACTTTTCGGGAGGACTGCGCGAAACGCACGCTCGAAAAAGCAAGGCGCGCGCATCTCTTGCTCGCGCCTACCTCCACTCAACCTCAGTCGCTGAACGGAGCTAACGAACTGGCAATGTCGCATGACTTCGTGAAGAGTCCCTCCGTCAATCAGATTCTGGACAAGGGAGCCCATGAACTAGGAGACCCGAGTAAAGAGCATGCTTGCTCATTGCTGGTTACCAGCCCCAGCCAATGACATCATATCGACACGATGACAATCGTCATGAACAGCGTCAGGACAGTCGCAACGCCCCGACACGGGAACGACCAAGATAAAAAGAAATAACCCTCAAAGAGATCGAATGAAGGACTCCAGTTCGTGTTTCCCCAGCCCGAGAGATACAACATTGGAAAGAGCGCGTCGTTCTGTGGATGCTCGGAAGGCGGAGGGGTTTCGAACCGGGGTGAAGGCCCTGGATTGCACGGGGGGGGGGTCGAACGTGGGGTTGGGGGCCTCCTCCTCAAGGGAGGGGGGATCCGAACTCGGGGGGGGCTCACTGGCTCACTTCTGAGTTGCAATCGGAGGGGGGGGTCTAACCGGGGGGCCCCCCGGCACTCTCTCAAGGGGGGGAGGTTCGAATTAGGCCCTCCCTCGATCCCCTTTCCCCTTGAGAACTGCATGGGGGGGTTCGAACTAGCACCGCCCCCTTCTCCCCTTGAGAACTGCAAGGGAAGGGGTCGAACTGGCTTCGCCCACCATTACCCACTGGCAGCGCCGACGGCGACACAGACACAGCCATAGACACAGACACAGACACAGACACAGATACGGTAGGTTCGCGTCGTGTCGACCGGCGGCGACCCCGCCGCCGACGTTCAACTTTGAATGCCGACGGCGGCCCAGAATCGGTCGATGTTGAACGATCGGACGTTGCGGAGACGGCCGATCGTTCAAGGTTGAACGATCCAGCGCGGTGTCGGGAACCAACGCCGGGGTCGACACGACACGAACCTGCAGTACAGACACCGACATAGACACGGATACAGGCACGGACACAGACACAGACGCAGACGCAGACACAGACGCAGACACAGACACAAACACAGACGCAGACATAGACAGACACAGACACAGACACAGACACAGACGACGATGACGAAGACGGCGACGAAGGTGACGACGACGACGACGACGACGACAACGGTGAAGATGCCGACGACGACGCCGCCGACCTTGACGACAGTGACGATGACGATGACGACGACGACGACAGTGACGGCGACGACGACGACGACGACGACGAGGACGGCGCTGGCGACGACGACGAAGACGACGACGACGACGACGATGGTGGCGACGACGGTTACGACGACGACGCCGACGACGATGACGACGAAAGCGATGGTGACGGCGACAGCGACGGAGCACGAGCCGATGGTATTCAGCTGTTACGGCCACCTGAGTAGGGTAGAACAGATCAAAAGAGTAGGCCAGGGTAGATTGTAGAGTACAGTCGGGTATCGCAGAGCACATTCGAGTATAGTAGAGTAGAGTAGAGTAGAGTAGAAAAGAGGAGAGTCGAGTGTAGTATGACTAGGCGTAGACTAGGAGTTGAGTGGAGAAGGAATCAAATTAGAAGAGTAGTGTAGCGTAGGGGAGGTTAGGGCAGGATAGAGTGGAGTAAAGCAGGGTAGAGTATAACCTAACAGCACAAAGTAGTGTAGATGGTATATTGGGGTCGAACATAACAGAGTAATTTAGAGCAGGGTAGAGTAAACCATAAAAGTTAATATCGAGTAGAGTAGCTTAGAGTGGCAGTAGAGTAGAATAGGAGTACAGTATAATAGAGTAGAGTAGATCAGGAGTAGGAGTGGAAGTAGGAGTAAGAGTCGGAGCAGGAGTAGGAGTGGACTAGAATGCAATAGAGTCGGATAGGTTTGAGTAGGGTAGAGTAGAGTAGAGCAGAGTCTACTGGAGAAGAGGTGGGTAGGTGGTACAGTAGAGTCGGGTATAATAGAGTAGGGTAGAGTAGAGTAGAGTAGAGTGGAGTAGAGTAGAGTAGAGTCCACCCCAGTCCAGTCCAGCCCATTCCTGTCCAGTCTATTTCAGTCCATTCCAGTCCACTTCATGTCAGCCTTCTGATCGAGTCTGCGCTGGCTAGAAATTATGCGCGTTGTGTAATGCTTATGTTGCGTGTTGAGCCGTCTGTTGCCCGTCGTCGTCGTCGTCGTCGTCTTTCGTCGTTGTCGTCGTCGTCGTCGTCGTTGTTGTCGTCGTCCTTGCAATTCTAGACGCTTCGCGTATCCCCACCAGGCCAATTATCTGTCGCTGTGCCCCGGCCGCGAATCAAAAAAAGCGTATCCCCACCAGCCCATCCAGGAACGATGCCCAGTCGAACAGCCTCTCAGAGTCTCCTCGGATGTCTCCTGTAAGCTTTTTAGAGGCCTCTTGGTGCGTCTTGGGTGCCTCGGGGGGCCTCTTGGGGCTTCCTGGGTGTCTCTTGAAAGCCTCTTGGAGACCTCTCGGGTGCCTCCTGGGGCCTCCTGGGTGTACTTCCACAAGGCGCACGGGGTGCACCCAGCCCGCAAAGGTCATTTTCCCCAACGAAATCTCTTGTTTGGGAGCCTCTTCTCGCGGCTGGGCCCCCCAGCCCAAACTCGGGAGCGCCCGGATGCATTGTCACCCCGTAACCGTTCCAGGGTGATTCTTTCATCTGGGACCCGCAGTGCAAGAAGCGCTCTCGGGGATAAGCTGGGATGTACTCCCTGGCCCAGAAAATAGTCAGTTTCCAAATCGAATCTCTTATTGGGGAGCCTTTTCTCGCGGCCAGCGACCCCCAGCCCGATCTCGGCAGCGCCCACAAGTGTTTTCACCGAGGAACCGTTCTGGGGTGTTTTTCATATGCGACCCCCCCAGTGCAGAAGCCATTCTCCCAGCTATAAGCGGGGGGGTGTCCCCGAGCCCCCAAAGTCGTCATTTCCCAAAGAGAGTATCTTGCTAGGGAGCCTTTTCTCGCGGCTGGACACCACGGAATCGTTCCCTGGTGATTAGTTGGGGGGGAGTCGCTGTTGCGGCTCCTGGGTGCTGCGTGATTTATGTTTGTAGTTATATCTAGTGGCCTTCGGTCCATCCCGCCACCATGCCTGGGTTGTGGTTCAAGGCCTCTTGGATGTTCGTTGGGATCTCGTGAGAAGGCTCTCAGAGGCCTGCCCGAGGCAGTTTGGAGGCCTCTGGGGGGCTGTTTGGGGGCCTCTTGGGGTCTCTTTTGGGCTAGGGTCCCGTGGGGCCTCTTGGGGCGGAAAGCTCGAATTTTCGGTTCGTGGTCCCCTTATTGGGCCCTTCTTGGGCCCCTCTTGGGCCCTTCTTGGGCCCTTCTTGGGCCCCTCTTGGGGCCCTTTTGTGCTGTCTTGCGGTCCTTTGGGGCCGTGTTGGGGCCCTCTTGGGGCGTCTCGGGGCCTTCTTGGGTGCCTCTCGGGCCGTCTTGTGGCGGTCGTGGAGGCCTCTTGGGCCGTCTTCGAGCGTCGGAAACCGGAAAAGGCGAGACAGCCAAAAATTGCGAAACTAACGAATGAAAATCACAGATTTTGGCCTCTTGGGGCCTTCTTGGGAGGCCTCTTCGAAGCCTCTTGGGGCGTCTTGGAGGCATCTTGGGTCGTCTGGAGGCCATCTTGGGCGTCTGGGGACGATGTTTCGGCGACTCGGGGCCCTCTTGGACCGTCTGGGAGGTCTCTTGGGGCCCCCGTGCCCCGTTTTCAGGCCCTCGATGCCCTCCCAGCAGATTTTCTGGAGCAAAGCCCCCCCCCCCCCCCCCTCGGCCAGCCTGGCCTGCCCCGGTCGGCCCGGGTAGACCCCCCCCTCCAAATCGACAGGATCCAGCTCCCGGGGGAGGGGTTTGGGAAGGGGGAAGCATCTCACACGCCGATGGAACCCCAAGGGGTCGGCGGATTTCCATCTGGGACCCCCTCACTGCAAAATGTATTATCGGGGATCAGCGAGCGGGGGTGGGGGGGGGGGGCGAGCCCCCTAAGTCGTCACTTTCCAAATCGAATCTCTTCTTGAGGAGCCTGTTCTTTCGGTTGGGACCCCCAGCCCAATGTCGGGAGCTGACACATGAATTTTCGTCCCGGAAACGTTCAAGAGTGATTCTCCATAATTTTCATCCTGGTGTGCCCGAGCCCCCAAAGTCGTCATTCTCCAAGGGAGATCTCTGGCTGGGGAGGGTGGAAGAGAAAAAGAGAGAGAGACTGGAGCGCCAGGGGCGGGGCTCTCCTTCTCCCCGCGCGGAACGGGCAGAGGAACAAAATCCGAGTGCTGGATGGGGGGAGTGCTCTTCCTCCGCCTGCCAGGAGGTGCCCCCCCTTTATTCTCACCCCGGCACGGAAAGTGGAAAGGGGGGGGGTGCACCTCCTTCCGCCTCCCCCCCTCCCTTTCGATTGCGCGCGCGTGTGTGCTGTGTGTGTGTTGTGTGTGTGTGTGTGTGTGTGTGTGGTGTGTTGTGTGTTGTGTGTTGTGTTGTGTTGTGTTGTGCTGTGCTGTGCTGTGCTGTGCTGTGCTGTGCTGTGCTGTGCTGTGCTGTGCTGTGCTGTGCTGTGTTGTGTTGTGTTGTGTTGTGTTGTGTTGTGTTGTGTTGTGTTGTGTTGTGTTGTGTTGTGTTGTGTGTTGTGTTGTGTGTTGTGTTGTGTGTTGTGTTGTGTTGTGTTGTGTTGTGTTGTGTTGTGTTGTGTTGTGTGGTGTGGTGTGGTGTTGTGCTGTGCTGTGCTGTGCTGTGCTGTGTTGTGTTGTGTTGTGTTGTGTTGTGTTGTGTTGTGTTGTGTGTGTGCGTGCGTGCGTGCGTGCGTGCATGCGTGTTTGTGTGTCTGTGTGTGTCTGTGTGTGTGTGTGTGTGTGTGTGGGCGCTCCTCCTTGTCGGCCCCCCCGCGGTGGCTGAGTGGTTGGTCGTTGGGTATCGCTCCCTCGCTTGTTGGAATATGAGGATAATCTGGCAAACAGGTCTCCGCATCCGTTTCAGCCAGCCGAGGACGTCGTGAGGGGCATCAACGAGAAGGTGTCAGGCTTCTCGCTGGACGACAACTCCATCGGCGTCGACTGCGCTCCGTCCACGCACCAGTGCCCGGACTGCTCGACGTTTGCGGGAGTGCGCTAGTCCGTAGAGGGGGCGTGCGGCGCCTCGTTAGGCCGTGGCTGCTGTAGGACAGAGATCGCGAGGGGTCCTCTCCTACGCGCCGCCGTGCGCCACGCCGTTCCTGCAGCTTTGCTCCCCCCCTCCCCCCTCGAGGGGAGAAACGCGCTGACCATGACCAACATGTCGCGGAACCTTGTTGGCGCCGATCTTGGTCATGGTCCAGGCCAGCCGTCGCCGATTCGCGAATTGACGCTGACCAATATGGTCGGCGACCAAGATCGGCACGACGTTTCTTCGTTCAATCTTGTTCATGGTCACCGTTTTCATTTACCCCCTCTCTCATCGGCCTCTCCCCACTCTGCCGCCTCATTGCCGCTGCGTTGCTCTATCACGTCCTGCTTACCCAGCTGGCCCGCCAGCACGCCCTGGTTTGCCGAGTCTTGAGTCTCATGGCGCCGAGGAGGGCAAGGAAGAGCAGCAGGCCGATGAGAGGACAGCCGATTGAGGAGGGCAAGGGTGGGGGGGATGGGAGAAGTTTCGGCCGTTTCCAGGGGTGTCGCAATGCCCTCCCTTACTCGGCGCCTCGGGGCATGGACGTGGACCCTGGGGCTTGTTAAATTTTCGGGCAGAATGTATGTTGCGAGACGCCTGCGTCAGAGACTGCGGCAACACCCTGACTATCGATGGGGAGACGGAGAACGGAGCAGGGACGCGCACGCAGACGCGCATTGTGGGACCAGTCCTCAGAAGGCATCGCGGACTCGGGGCGAGGAGGAGACGGAGAGGATCTGGGCGGAGGAGGACGAGGAGGAGGAGGAGGAAGAGGAGGAGGAGGAGGAGGAGGAGACGGAGGACGGTGGGAGGCGAATGTGGAGGGTTCAGGGGGGGAAGAACAGTCACCGCTACGATCGAAATGGGGACGGAAACCCCGTGGACAAAACTAACAGCAGTTCCTGCCCAGTTTTAACAGAATTCGCTGTCGGTGCGGCCGCGGCCGTGGTCAATATTGGACACACGTCGCCTGCCCTCAAGTGGCCGCTGTTGATTCTGGACAACATTTTGCTGTTCGGACATGTTGGGCCACTTGGCTCCCACTTGGCTCGGAAGCCACTTCCTTCCGTCGCCGTCCCTGTGCTCGAATGACATCAGCCCTGGTCCTGCCCTCTGGCGGCACCGATTTCCTTGGCCGCCCTTGCCTCGTTCCGTCCCCGGCCCCGGTGCTGCCCCCCGCCGCCGCCAGCAGATCCCCAGGGCGGGCGTCCTTGCCCCCGACCGTCCCCGCCGCTGGTGCAGCGCACCACCATTTGTTCCGCACCCACCTCGGGCTTGTCAAGTTCAGGGTCGCCCGCATGGTCACGAGGGTGATCGCGCTTCGCGCCTCGCGGCCAAGTCTGGAGAGCTCTGCTTTTCCAGGGCGGCGGTTCGGGGGCGCGAGGATGATCGCGCGCTGCGCAGCGCGAGGCGCGAGACTGGGTGACGTAGCAAGCAGGCCGCAGCAGCAACCCGATGAAGGACGCAGCAGCAAACCGGAGAAGAAGGTTCCGCAGCCCTCCTCCTCCGCCTCCTCCTCCTCCTCCTCTTCCTTCTCCTCCTCCTCCTCCTCCTCCTCCTCTTCCTCCTCCTCCTTCTCTTCCTCTGCGGTCCGCGCTTGTGGGCACGGTGGGCATGAGAACGAGGAGTAGAAGCTGGGGCAGCGGCGCGTCCGTCATAGCGTCTTTGCTCGAGCCTCTCGCTGTCTTCAAGCTTGGAAGGGGGCGGGCTCAAGCAGGACGAATGGCTTCCTCTCTTGGTGCTCTCTTGCGAGAGGTGGCTGGGGCTGAGGGGGCTGAGGCGGCAGCGATCTAGTACCCGGATCGCTGCGCGTTGGAGGAGGGTATCATAGACCCGTGGGACCTCGGCTTCCTTTGGATGGCCCGCTCCCTGTTGGAGGATGGCGTTTTTTTTCGCGTGCAGCCGCTGCTATGGCTGCTGGGGCCCGTGGCCTGGCCCCTCTCCGTACCGCGCAAGCTCTTCGGGCTGATGCCGCGCCGATCGCGCAGGCGGTGAGTCTGAAAACGCCCGCGCTGGGGTCGTCGTCTCGCCAGGCGCCGTCTGCTCTAGCGGCGGCCGCTGCGCGCGTGCCTACGGATGTCCTGCTGTGCTCCGTGACAGGTGACTCTCCCGAGGTGCGAGGCCGCGGATGGTTCTTTGCAGGCGCAGGAGGCGGAGCTCATGGCCACGGAGCTGGACGAGAGCATGGTCTTGCTCGTCGCGCTGGGGCCCGTCACGGGCTTTTTCTGGGCCCTCCATGGTGACCGCTCCACGTTGCCGTCGGCCACGACGCTGGACATGCAGAGGGAACTTATCAAGAGGGACCTCGAGGCGCCGCGCACGCTACGCTGCTTGCGCCGTGAGGCTGAGCGCTTCCTGGGACTTTGCGCTGCGCTCGGCCGGGACGCATTTGGGTGCTCGGTAGACACCGTCGCGGAGTATGTCCGGGATCAGCGCTGCCGCGGCGTGTCTGGTGCCAAATCCGCGCGCCGCGTACTCGCGTGGCTGAGCGGTCCGCTGGCGTGGACGTGCACGCGGGGGCATCCCTGTTCTCGTCGCAGTCGCGTCCCAAGGCAGCTGCCTTGTCGGCGCCGCCGCCCGTGCCGGCCGAGATGGCGCCGCCGGAGCCTGTCACCCGCATGGAGGCATTGCGGCGCCGTCGAACCTGCTTGCCGCCTGCGCGGGTTGCATGGCCATCCTCGCGCACGGGGTCTTGCGGCTGTCAGACGTGTTGCGCGCCGAGAACGCAACGTGGCCCTGACACAGCACGCGGTCGCGGGGAGGACATGGCGCATGAAAGGGAAGCACCGCCGCGTGTCCTGGGCGGCGCTCTGCGTGGGCTGCTCTGGGCGAGACTGGGGCGGCAGATGGATGGATGGAGGTCATGCAGTCCTTGGGACTCCCCAGTGCAGGCTTCGTCATTTAGGCCCGCGTGCCGACCTGTCCGGCTTCAAGCCTGAGCTAGCGGCCTGCGGGGACTTTGCTAATATGCAGCAGGTCCTCTTCCAGCTTCCGTCGCTGGCCCTCTCTCCAGAGCGTGTGGCGAATTTCGCCCCGCATTCTGGGCGGCATTTTTACGCGACGGTCACCCGACAGCACGAGCAAACGCACGAGCAGCAGTGCGCCTTGGGCCACTGGGACCCGTCTGGGAGGATGCCCGAGCACTCTGATGCCGCATCGAACGACGTGGAGCTCGTGGCGAAGGACCTCCTTACCAAGGCCGTTCCGGGCGGCTGGGACTTAGCGGCGCTTGGGGAAGCGACGCCAGCAGCGTCGCTTCCCCAGCGGGCAAAATGGTAAAACACAAGTCTGGGGGTGATCTTTTTAGCATGTTTTGTAAATTTGTTGTGGTTTTTTCTGTGTATTCAAAATTTTTGGGTAATCTACAGGAGGAATATTTGAAGATAGTAAAAAGAGTCAGGGGATAATTTTTTGAGCATTGCTTTATCTATGTTTGAACATTTTTGGGGTATCTTTTAGTTTTCGTCCAAAATCCGCCTAGAGGGGGACAGGTCCGACCTAAACCTGGCACCCTCGTCCTGTGCGGGCATTCCCGCGCTGGGGGGAGGTGCCGCCCGAGGGCTTCGGAAGGCTTGCCTTTCGGACCCTTGGGTCAGGCGATCGCAAACATGGATCAAGGGGGCGTGGATTAGCGACGGGTCCCGCTTCCATGGGGAATCACGGATTTCCGCCGCCGAACGAGGCGGCACCGGCCGCATGTTAGGGAGGGCACTTCCCCCGATCCAAGGATTTGGCGACCGCCCGCCAAATCCATGGATCGCTGATCCATGTTTGCGCGCCCCCGATTGGGGGAACGGTCAGCGTTCGCCAGGGGACGGCTGGACTGTCGTCAGTCCAGCACGGCCCCACGCCAGGCCCATCGATCCTAGGACGGCTGGGGGCCTGGCCGGCAGGCGCTGCGACGACCGTGCGCCTGCCTTGGTGTGGCAAGCACAGATGATACATCATCGAGTCGCTCTGTCAGAACGTTGTGGCCATACTTAAGTCGGGCCCGTCCCTCTACAGGAGGAAAATTCAAAAATAGTTTCAAAAAATAGTCTGGGGACGATGTTTGAGGATTTGTTTGACTATTTTTGAATATTTGTGGTGTATTTTTAAGTTTTCGTCCAAAATCCGCCTGTAGGGGGACATGCCCGCCCTAAGGCTATACCCCAGGTGTCCCATGGATCGGGCATCTTGCATTGAACTCCAAAGATGGAAACCGACCACTTTGGATCGAAGACGGTAGGTGTTCCTGACGGCCACCATGCGACTACAGCGCCAGAGGAAAACCCGTTCAGCGAACATGAGTGGATTCGTACCTTCCGAGTCCCTGGCGGATGCCGTCCCCCGTGTGTGCTGGCCTTTCCGTGGCGTTGGTTCCAGGACTGCTTTTGTGCCAGCGTCTTCCTCCTCCTCTTCCTCCTCCTTCTCCTCCTCTTCCTGCTTCTCTTCCTCCTCCTCCTCCTCTTCCTCTTCCTCCTCCTCCTCCTCCTCCTCCTCCGCCTCCCTCTCTCTCGGTGTTTTATCTCTCTCTGTGTGTGTGTCTCTCTCTCTCTCTCTCTTAATTAAAGCTGTGCGTAGAGCCCGCCTAGCTTTTAGCGGAAGAGGTTCGCTCTCGCCCCGCCGACCAAAAGTGTCTCTCTCTCTCTCTCGCTCTCTCTTTCTCTACCCTTCTCTCTCAAGTTCGAGTCCGCTGCCGCCACCGTGCTGGATCAAGAGCTTCGCTTGCAGGATTCTCCCGTAGCTGCATCAGGCCGCTACCAGAGGGTGACGGAAAGCGAGAACGGAGGAAGTGAGGGAAGGTGATGATGTTGATGTTGATGCAGATGTTGCGGCAGTGATGGGAATGATGGTGATTGAACAATGATCTTTTGAGCTGAACGAATGCGTGCGCATTGTATTATTGTGAAGGCCTTACCGCTGGTGCCGCCGACTGAATGGGGAAGCCCGAAGCGTCTGGGAGGCAACAGATCGAAGGGGAAAGTTTCTCCCATGGAGGGGTGTTCCCCCCTTGGGGTGGGTCACAAACCCTGGGGCCCCCCCGGGACCTCCCCCGCTACCCGCTCAGGACCCCCTCCCCCCCAGGGGCTTCCGTTCGACTCGATAACGATGTTGCTCGATTTCTCTTTGGCTGGGCTGTTTGAAGAGGAAGGGTCACGGACAGGGACAGGGGGGAGTGGTACTGGCAACGACGACGACGACGACGACTCAAACGAAAAAGCCCCTTAAATACGCCGACATAATCGACGGATTTGACAGGCACGAGAGGGGGGCGATAGCCGGTTGGCTGGGATGGTGTGAAATCAAATGAAAAATGAAAGGCGAGGTAGAGCCACATGTAAATTGGAAGACGAAGCTTGATAATCCCCGGGGGGCAGGGTGGTGTGTTGCTTCCTCTGTTGAACAGATAATATACGTGGTGCAAGCTAGAGGCGGCAACGAAGCGACAACGGCCGGCAACGTAGCGAAACCTTGACGGATCCACCCAGCGCGTGTGGCGGGAACGAGGAGTTAACAGGCGGCAACGTGGCGAAACCTCGCCAGACCCACCCAGCGCATGGGGCGGCAACGAGGTGGCAATGGGCGGCACCGTGGCGAAACCTCGCTGGACCAGGCGGCAACGAGGCAGCAACGTGGCGAAATTTTGCGGGACCTAATTACCCAGCGCACGAGGCGGCAACGAGGCGGCAACGAGACGGTAATGTAGTGAAGCTTCGCCGGGCCCACCCAGCGCTCGAGGCGGCAACGAGGCGGCAACGAGCGGCAACGTGGCTGAACCTCGCAAGACCTATCCAGCGCACGAGACGGCAACGCGGCGGCAACGGGCGGCTACGTGGCGAGACCTCGCCGGACTCAACCAATATCTTAGGGAGACACATGAGAGCCCGAAAGTGCAAGCACTGCTTGGGACTTTCTGTGGTAACTTTTCGAGCCGGCTTCGTGTCTTTCGCGAGGAGTGAATGATTTTGGCATGGATGTTCTGTGGCGGCCGCTGCCACAAACTTACCCATGCCTTGGTGCCCGATCCATTTTCACTGTAGTCAGACTTAGGACCGGAGTTCACCCATATTCAACAACGATTCTGCAATGCACGCTCCTGTCCCAAAACCACTGCTCTTTTCGGGAGGCGTTCCTGGAAGAGGAGCGCCCCATTGGTCAGCCAGCGGGGTCCCCGTTTTGAAAGGGACCCGCCCTCCATTCGCCTCTTTGTGATAAAACGCTAAGAGTTTCGACCATGAAGTTCCAGCAAGCGTCCAGCGATGACCACGTGTTGAAACTCAACCGCCCTTCATCCATCGAAGTCGAGGAAGTATCAAGCGAAAGCATCATTTTGAAGATGAGCCGCCCACCATCTTTTACCTGCTGCACGCATTGAAAAGTATGCCTTCTGATTTGATGAAGTGCCGTCTATCCGTGTCATTGTTGGGGGAGAGCACGTTGTTGATACCGATTTGTCACCCATGCGTGTGACTGTAGGAAGTGTCTATGGCAAACGTGCTCGATACTTCTGGCGAAAGCCCCGTCTCGAAACCGACCCGATCTCCAACAGTGTGACAGTTGAACATGTCAAGCTTCATCATAATAAATGGGGAGGACGTCTCAATCGAAACGTGCGGACCACCCTATTCACACGTCTAGTGGTGCGGCCAAGGGGAGTTATGTGTACGGAAAGGGATCTCTCTCTCTCTCTCTGTATATGTCTCTCTCTCTGTATATGCTATACATGTATAGATGAGGAGGAGGAGGAGGAGGGAGAGGAATAGAGAAGGAAGAGGAAGAGAGCTGAGGAGGGGTAGGACGATGAGGATAACGAGGAGGAAAGAGAGGAAGTTCCGAGGCTCCGAGGTGTGGCAAGCGCCCTCGGTCAAGCGAGGCGGCAGGTAGGCAACAACGGATGATGAAGGGGAGGATGAGGGTAGGTGGAGGGTCAGGGGGAGGAGAACCAGAAGGAGGAGGAGGAGCAGCAGCAGGAGGAGGGTTAGATGTAGATGCAGGAGGAAGAGGAGCAGGATGAGGAGGAAGACGGTGGGGGCGGCCACGGGCGCGTTCACAATTGCGTCTAGACGGCCTCTCTCTCGTCTCCCTCGCGCGTCCACTTTGACCAGCCTGTCGCCTCTCCTCCCCCGCTCGATATCTTTCCGCCACGTCCTCCAAGCCATCGTTCCGAGTCACATTTTTTTTTTGTATTCCTGATCTTCCTCTGCCTCTTCTACTTCCTCATCCAGTTCTTCCCTACTATTCTCTTGTTCCTCCCACGCTCCCCTGGATCCTCTTCGTTCGGCCCTCGTCGTCGTCGTCCGCCTTCTGCGGCTCCTGCTCCTGCTCCTCGGGAGGCCCGCGCTTCGCGATCATGTTCGGCTGCTGCGCTCAGGACCGGTCCAGTCGTGTGCGTGGAATGCTGAAAAGCATGAGAAGGGAATCATTCGTGGCGATAAGCAGTCACAGTATGGTGGTGACAGAACTAATGATGATCATGGTGATGACGAGCAGTACGATCATGTGCCGGAGGAGTATGAGGAGAAGGATTGGGAGGACCGAGGCCATGGAGGACCGATGACGCGGGAGATTTCAGCGCGACTGCGACAATGGAGTCAGCGTTGGCGACGTAAACATGCATATAATATTGAAGAGTGAAAATATGAGGAGGAATATAGCGGGAGGGAGGGCAGGAATGGAGGGGAGGAAGATGACGCGATAGGAGGGGGCCAGGGATGCGGAAGGGGTTTTCGGGTGGCGATGATGAGGATGAGCATGGTGGCGAGGAGGATCAGGATGAACGATGAGGGTGGCAGGGTGGGTGGGTGTTCGTGTGGGCGGGGTGGGTGGTGGTGGGGAAAGGAGGGAGAGGGGAAAGGGGGAAGAGGGAAACGGAACGATGATAATGACGATTGAGGTTACGACGACGATGGGGATGGTGATGGCAACTGTGTTGACGACGATCGCGAAAGCAAGATGAGGAAGGGGAACCTACGGAGAAGGGATACTACGTGAGAGGGCGAGAATGATGAGAAAGAGGAGGAGGAGGAGAAGGAGGAAGAGGAGGAGGGTAAAGACCAGAGCAGACCCAGGATTCAACATCACACACGCCTTGTCAACCCTGGCGAGCAAGGGTCGGGCGCTTATTCAGATAGTCAGGTACGCTTGGCAATTCGGTTTCAAGACTTGCGCTCCATTTACCGTGTGCATCTGCATACTTCGCACAAGTGGTCGGCCTGGCTTAACAAGTGGTCGGCCTGCCTTGTTTCTGTAGTTTCCGCGTGCCTAGTAGTGGGCGAGCGCATATTTCAGTGCGGTTGCTGTCGTTCGTTGTTGATTCGCTCGATGCGAATTGCTTATGGTCCCAACGAGGAGCTCGTGCAATGCAGAAGCCGTTGTCAGTGCAGTCTCGAGGTGAATCATACCTCGCAGCAGTCGCATCATATGCCAGTTTGCCCTCGGTGTACGTGAGGATTGCCCGACCGGTGGTGTTCCACAGCAAGCGATAACATCACAAACATAAGTAGTCAAACATTCTACATCCACGATGCATAGACAATGCTGAAGTAACCCTCTCCGTCCCAAGTCCCCACACACGTCCCTACAAGCTTTCCTTTTGGGCCTTCCATTCAGGCGATGGCCCGGTTTTGAAAAAAGGAGCTGCATCCTTCGATCGAACAGTACAGGACTGCGAAAAGGTAGGGCAGGATCGTAAGGTGCAACGACGTGTCGAGTGAGAGCCCCATTTAGAAAAGCCCGTTTGACTTGGAACCGCCATCCAGGCAGCTGTTGCTGATGTTCAATGTTCTGCTATTTGAAGGTGGGTGGTGCTGAGCGAGAACCACATTTGGAATCGCAGTCGTCCTTCATCATTCTAGCTGGTGCGCACTTTTAAGGCCAATGTGCGCGGCGCTCAGGCGGGAGCCCCATTTTGAAATGGGCGCCCCTTCAACCTGGAAGCTGTTGCAAACGTTTAAGACGGACGTGCGCGGCGCTCAGGCGAGAGACTCAGGCGAGAGCCCCATATTGACTCCGCCCCCCTCAGTCCGCGTAGCTGTTGAAGCCCGTCTAGCTTCATCGTCATAAGTGGTGAGGAAGTCTCAGGCGAAAGTCTCTTGGCCCGCCATGCGCCCTACCAACACAACGGGTGGGGCGGCTGCGAGAGGGAGGCGCTGTATAGAGGGAGATCGGGTGGAGGCCGAGCAGAAGAGGATTAGGAGGGTGAGGAGGAGGCATGCGATTGTGAGGAGGAAGTTGGTGGTGATGAGGAGGAAGAGGAGGACGACTAGGAGGATGAGGAGGACGAGGGAGGAGGATGAGGACGAGCCAGGATGATGCAGGAGTGATGCGCAGAGCTGTTCAGGGAGGATGCGGGAAAGAGTAGCATGAGGAACGAGGATGGATGATGCAGGATTGAGGCGTAGAAGTGCCCAGGGAGGATGCGGACACGGACACATAGAGGACAGAGTACGGATGATACAGGATTGAGGCGCAGAATTGGTGATGGATGACGATTGTGATGCTGATGCTGCTGCTGCTGATGATGATGATGTTGATGCTGATGTTGATGTTGATGTTGATGTTGATGCTGATGTTGATGCTGATGAGACTGCTGATGATGATGAGGATGATGCTGATACTGATGCTGATGTTGACTCTGAGGATGATGATGATGATGATGATGATGATGCTGCTGATGATGACGATGATGCTGCTGACGATGATGATGATGATGATGATGATGATGATGATGATGATGATGATGATGATGATGATGCACATGCTGATGCTGCTGATGATGCTGATGATGATGATGCTGATCATGCGGATGATGATTATGATGCTGATGCTGATGCTGGTGATGTTGTTGATGCTGATGCTGCTGTTGATGAAATTGAGGATGCTGATGCCGATGATGCTGATGATGCTGATGGTGATGGTGCTGGTGGTGGTGGTGATTGTGAGGATGACGATGCGGATGAGGATGCTGGTGAGGATGCTGATGATGATGATGAAGATGCTGCTGATGCTGCTGCTGATGATGATGCTGACGATGCTGATGATAATAACTTTGACGGTGCTGGTGACGGTGATGGCGATGGTGACGGTGATGGTTGTGATGGCGATGACGATGATGATGATGATGAAGATGATGATGATGGTGATAGTGATGGAGATGATGATGAAGATGATGATGATGGTGATACTGGTGATGATGCTGATGCTATTGGTGATGATGATTGTGATGCTGATGAGGAGGAGGAGGATGAGGATGGTATTGATGATGATAATGATGATGATGATGATGATGATGATGATGATGATGATGATGATGATGATGATGATGTTGAGGATGATGATGATGATGATGATGACGACGATGGTGTTGATGATGGTCATGGCGATGGTGATGGTGATGGTGACGAAGTTGTTGGTGATTTTGATTGCGGTGCTGATTATGATCATGCATATGCTTATGATTGTGATTTTGATGGTGATGGTGATAGTGGCATTGATGATGCTTCTGATGATGATGATGATGACGATGAGGATGAGGATGCGGATGATGATTAGGGTGCTGATGCTGATGAGGATGAGGATGAGGATGAGGATGCTCATGATGATGATCATGATGCTGATGATGATGATGATCATGGTGATGATGATGCTGATGATAATGATGACGATGCTGCTGCTGATGATGATGCTGCTGATGTTGATGCTGATGACGATGATGGTGCTGCTGATGATGCTGCTGATGACGATGATGATGATGATGACGACGATGATGATGACGACGATGATGATGATGATGATGATGCTGATTCTGATGATGATGCTGATGATGATGCTGATGATGATGCTGATGATGATGATGATGATGATGATGAGGATGATGATGGTGATGATGATGATGATGATGATGATGATGATGATGATGATGATGATGATGATGATGATGATGATAATAGTGGGTCATGATGGTGGTGATGCTGATATGGATGGGGACGTTGATTATGATGGTGACGGTGATGTTGATGGTGGTTCTGATCAGCAGGGTGAGCATGAGGGACAGTGCTATGATGGGGGAAGAGTGTCGTAGAGGGAGAGGGTGAAAGGCCCGACTGAGGATGAGCTGGGGAAGAGCAAGACGAGGAGGAGCATGAAGAGGAGGAGCGTGATGATGATGATGATGATGATGATGATGATGATGATGATGATGATGAGGAGAGGAGGAGGAGGAGGAGGAGGAGGAGGTGAGGAGGGAGGAGGAGGAGGAGGAGAGGAGGGAGGAGGAGGAGGAGGAGGAGAGAGGAAGAGGAGGAGGAGGAGGAGGAGGGGGAGGAGGGAGGAGGAGGAGGAGGAGGAGGAGGAGGAGGAGGAGGAGGAGGAGGCGGAGGGGGAGGGAGGAGGAGGAGGAGGAGGAGGAGGAGGAGAGGAGGAGGAGATGAGGAGGAGGAGGAGGAGGAGGAGGAGGAGGAGGAGGAGGAGGAGGAGGAGCGGAGGAGGAGGAGGAGGAGGAGGAGGAGGAGGAGGAGGAGGCGGAAGAGAAGGACGGGGAGGCGATATGATGATAGCAGGGAGGAGGAGAGAGGGAGGAAGAGGAGGTGGAGCGAGGAGGAGGAGGAGGGGAGGTAGGCAGGAGGAGGAGGGGAGGCAGGAGGGAGGGAGAAGCAGGGAGGGAGGAGGATGGAGGGTGGAGGAGGAGGAGGAGGAGGAGGAGGGAGGAGGAGGAGGAGGAGGAGGAGGAGGAGGAGGGGAGGAGGAGGAGGAGGAGGAGGAGGAGGAGAGGAGGAGGAGGAGGAGGGGAGGAGGGAGGAGGAGGAGGAGGAGGAGAGGAGGAGGAGGAGGCGAGGGGGAGGGAGGAGGAGGAGGAGGAGGAGGAGGAGGAGGAGGAGGAGGAGGCGGAGGAGGAGGAGGAGGAGGAGGAGAGGAGGAGGAGGAGTAGGCGGAAGAGAAGGACGGGGAGGCGATATGATGATAGCAGGGAGGAGGAGAAGAGGGAGGAAGAGGAGGTGGAGCAGGAGGAGGAGGAGGAGGGGAGGTAGGCAGGAGGAGGAGGGGAGGCAGGAGGGAGGGAGAAGCAGGGAGGGAGGAGGATGGAGGGTGGAGGATGGAGAAGGAGGAGGAGGAGGAGGAGGAGGAGGAGGAGGACAAGGAGGTGCTCTGCCCCTATGCCCGCGACCCGTGGCCGAGGACCCCAACGCGGCTGGCGCCGAGAGCATCACGGCCGAACGTCCAGTCTCGACTCCGGTGCGACGGGATGGGCTCAGGGCACCTGGCTTCGGGGGCGTCCAGGCGGGGTTGAGTACCATAAGGTAGGGTGGATCGCGGCCCTTCGAAGTTTGGAGGTCGAGATTTTCAGACGTTTTCGAAGGTTCTCGGAGGTGTCCAGCCTCGGGACGCTCTGCAGCAGCTGCGCCTCGCCGAGAGCATTCCCTGGGTGTCCGAATCGTCCCGAACGGCTGCCAGGGGCCCGATTAATGAGCCGAGAACCACTAGGCGTCGAGGAGGGTGAGGACTAACGATGTGTGGATATCACGGCCGGGGCCATACTATCGCCCGCATCTCGCGGCTCTCTCTTCTACATTCAATTCTTGAGCTAAACGCTGTTCTGGCGATTTCGTGGACCGTTTTCGTTTTGATTTCGCTTCGCAGCATAAAGGAAGAGCGAAGACAGAACGAGGGAAAACGAAGACAGCACGATAACGAAAAGCACTGCTTAGCTCCAGCCCTGCTCACGGCTCCCTCTTCTACTCTCACTGCGCTCCTTGGCCCCCCTCCTCCGCGCACATGCTTCTGGCCATGATTGCGCTGACACCCGTGTTCCCTGCCACCTTCTTCGGCGCACCCGATGATTCGGTCCCTCCTCAGCACGGTGCATCCTGTCGCTCGCTCGGCTATTGTAAAGGCTTGAGGGCCGGTGCCGCCGACCCTGAAAGACATCGACCACGACCCGGAGGGGGAGGAGGAGGAGAAGAAGGAGGAGGAGGAGGCGGAGATAAGGAGGAGGAGGAGGAGGAGAAGGAGGAGGAAAATGACTCCACCCTGGGACCCCCCCCCTCTGGGGAGGAGCGGATTCTGGGCAGCGCTACTTCACATCTTCATAGTCAGGCTAGGGATGCTTCTCTGCAGTGCGCCTTGCCTGCCTACCTGCCTCCTCCTCCTCCCTCCTCCCCTCACTCCTCCCCTCCTCCTCCTCCTCCTCCTCCTCTCCTCCTCCTCCTCCCTCCTTCATCCTCCTCCTCCTCCTCCTCCTCCTCCTCCTCCTCCCCCTCCCCCTCTTCCTCCTCCTCCTCCTTCTCCTCCTCCTCCCTCCCTCCTTCTCCCTCCTCCTCCTCCACCATCCCTTCTGCACGCACAGGCACGTTGATCGGGGCGGGCCGGGCGTTTTGCTTGAGACGTTCTCACTCTGTATGATCCTGAGGATTGAGATTTGCGATCAGATCTGAAGAGTGGGTGGCTTTCACATCGGGGCTCTCGCCCTGGCGCCGCGCACATTCGTCTGTAACAGTTTGCATGGCGGCGTAGAAGTTTGTACACTTTCAAGGATGGAGGAGGGCCATTTTCAACATGAAGCTCTCACAGTAGCGCCGCGCACATTCGCCTTAACGGTTGTAACAGTTTCAAGGATGGTGGGTGGTTCTTTTTCAAAATTGAGCTATCCCCTGAGCGCCGAACATAATTCTTTAACTTTTTGCAGCAGCTTTCAGGATGGAGGGCGACTATTCTTCAAAGTGGGGATCTCGCCTCAGCGCCGCGCACATTTATTCACAAGTTCGTAGCCACAACACGGATGGAGGACGGTTCGTTTTCACAATGTGGGTTTCCAGGGAGACTTTCTCAAACCGAGCCAGACACCTGAACATCTGCAACAGCTGCACGGATGGAGGTCGGTTTCTTTTCAAATGGGGATCGAGCTCGACATCTCCCCGAAGTTCATGACCAGAGGATCAAATTTGCGTGCAACAGTTGCACATGGAGAACGGTCTTGATATTGAACGGGGATGTCGCTGAACCGTGTTGCATTGTATGATGACAGCTTTTCGCATTTCGCCCTCTGCCACCGGCCGCTCTGTCGTAATGGGAGATGTCAGAGCTATGCTGGGACGTGTCGGCGCTGTTTCGAGGATGTTTAGGGACATCAAGCGAGGGCGACTGGCATTCAGTAAGCACCTTGGGATGTTTGAGTTGTTGTTGTTGTTGTTGAACATTATTTATTCTAAAGAATAATTATTGTTGGACCCCCTGGTGCGCGCCCCCCCTGCGCCGCCTAGGCCGCAGCTACATTTTCATCATTTTCGTGAGGAAGCCTCAGAAAAGAGGGTGTGTACAGGATGCGGTTGTTTTGTTGTAATCCGCTTTCCCTTGCAAAAAAATAGAAAATGACATTTCTTGTTCTAATATAATCAAATTTCAAGAATCCCTTGCAAAAAATAAGGTAAAGTGGACATTCGCGCGCGCAAGACGAAATCCTTCCAAAACCTTAGTGTTCGCAGCGATTTTAACATAAAAACATCAAAAAACCAATGGTTTTTCAACAAAAAAATGTCAAAATCTCATCCCGCGCGCTCTTGCGGATTCGTAGGAAACCCAACACTTTTTAAACATTTCTGTCAAACGGGCTTTTGCGAGCAACTTTTTCGAACTTCTGCGACAACGGTTGCGCACCTGCCAGGGCCATCATCCCTGTCAAATAATACCATGCGGGACACATTCGTTTTTTCTTCGCGCGCGCACGCCGTCGTCGTCGGCCGCGGGGCCCTGAATAGTAGCCACGGTCGTCCGCATGCCACGAAGTGAAGTGTCCGAACGTCATAGGGCGGGAAGCTGGGTGTGGGTGGTGGCGAAGAGTCGTTTGGAAATTTGGTAGAGCTTGAACCGGCCCCCCCACAAAGTGGGGGTATTGCCCGCCTCCTATGAAAACCCTGGCACTGGTGAGAACGGTGTGTCCCCACGTGCTAGTAATTGTTGTTGTTGTTGTTGTTGTTGTTGTTGTTGTTGTTGTTGTTGTTGTTGTTGTTGTTGTTGTTGTTGTTGTTGAAGTCTCACCCCTGAAGAATAATTATTGTTGATCCCCCCCTCCGGTGACCATTCTTTGTTCTTTTAATTGAAGTGCTTCCCCTGGGGCTCGCACCCTGTCTTCTATCAGGGAAAGTCACAGGGCTCAAACTGGGCCCCTGGCCCCCAGTTTGCAAAACAAGTGCTCCCGCTTCATACTTCCTAACAATTTATTCCCAAATCGCGCCATCGCGCGGGACGTCCTCACAATTCATGTACGCATCGCGCTCTCGCGAGGGACTTCCTAGCAATTTATTCAGACGAAACGCCCTCGGCGCTCAGGAATCACGCTCTCGCTTTGGCTTTTCTCACGAGTTACTTGGGAATCGCGCTATCGCTCGAGACTTCCTTGCGATTCATGCAGGACACACGCTTCAGCAACCCGCCTGCTCGACCTCGTCGCCTGGGCCCACCTTCCCGACCTGCCCGCTACGGGTCTGCCCACCCGATCTGCCCGTCTGGTTCTACCACTTGTTTTCTGCTCCTTGCCCTTCTCCTGCTAATTTCGTTCGTGCTCCATTTTTCTCCCTCCCCCTTCCACCCGTCCTCTCTTCCCTTGTTTTAGGGGCTGCACTAAATGCACGTGGCAGGTAAGGAAGATATACCCCCAAGGTTGTTGTTGTTGTTGTTGTTGTTGTTGTTGTTGTTGTTGTTGTTGTTGTTGTTGAACTCTCATTCTTGAAGAATAATTATTGTTGATCCCCCCCCACCGGTGCACATTGTTTTTTCGATTGAAGTGCCACCCCCGGGGCTCGCACCTTGTTTTTTTCTCAAGGAAAGTCTTCCTGCTCAAACTGTGCCCCTGCCCCCCAGGCTACCACAACAACGGCTCCCACCTGATATCTTCGATTCTGATATCTTCGATTTTTACTCAGGACCCCCGCTCCCGCCTTAGACTTCCGCGCAATTTACTCAGGAAAGGCGCTCCCGTCTGAGACTTCCTCGCAATGTAATCAAGACCCCCGCTCCCGCTTGAGACTTCCGTGCAATTTACGTGGGAACGGCGCTCCCGCCTGAGACTTCTTCGAATTTTACTCAGGACCCCCGCTCCTGCCTGACATTTCCGCGCAATTGACTCAGGAACGGCGCTCCCGCCTGAGACTTCCTCGCAATTTAGTGAGGACCCCCGCTCCCGCCTGAGACTTCCGTGCAATTTGCTCAGGAACGGCGCTCCCGCTTGAGACTTCCTCGCAACTTAGTCAGGGCCCCCGCTTCCGCTTGAGATTTCCTCACAATGTACTCAGGACTGCGCTCTCGCGTGCGACGTCCTCACAAATTATTCTGGAATTGCGTTTCGGCGCTCAGGAACCACGCACGCGCCAAGGACGCCTTCACAACGTGGTATCTTCCCTCTTCCTTCGTCCTTCCCCCTCCCCTTCCTCCCACTCTCCCTCGTTCTTCCCCTCCTCCTCTTGCAGGGCCCGCGCCAATTCCAATGGCGGGCAGAGAGATGTACGCCCCCGAAGGATTGTCCGCCCGTTCCGGTTTGCCCGTACGTCTAAGCCCGCCGGCCCCAGCAAAGAGAAATAATCCCCCCGAAAGGGGTGTGATCGAAGACGAAGAGGGCGGGTATCGAGGGTGTAGGGTATACGTGTTGAATGACTCGCGGGCAAGTAAGAGCGTACAGCCTTAAAATGGTTGTTGTTGTTGTTGCTGTTGTTGTTGTTGTTGTTGTTGTTGCTGCTGTTGTTGTTGTTGTTGTTGTTGTGGTTGTGGTTGTGGTTGTGGTTGTGGTTGTGGTTGCGGTTGTGGGTGTGGTTGTGATTGTGATTGTTGTTGTTGTTGCTGTAACTGTTGCTGTTGCTGATGTTGTGGTTGAACTCTCATTTCTGAAGAATATATATTATGGCCCCCCCTCCCGCCCGGTGCACAGTGTATTTTTTAGATTGAACTGCCCCTTTCGGGGCTCGCACCCTTTCTTTGATCAGGGAAAATCTTGAGGTCAAGCTGTGTCGTTGGCCCCCGGTTCACAACAACAGCAACAACAACAACGGCTCCCGCACTTCCTCGCAATTTAGCCAAGACCCCCGTTTCCGCCCGAGACTTCCTCGAATTTTATGCAGGAATCGGGCTCTCGCTGGAGAATTCCTTACAATTTATTCAGGACTCGCTCCCTCGGCGCTCTGGAGTCGCGCTCTCGCTGGAGGCTCGCAATTTATTCAAGAATAGGGATTTTTTCTGCAATCATTCAAGCGCCGCGATCTTGACACTCAGGCACACAGGAGTCGCGCTCACGCTTAGGACTCCCTCGCAGATTATTTAGGAATCGGGATCTCGCTGCCCTTCGTGGCCCCGTTGCAGCCCTTCGTGGCCTCCTCGTTGCCCTTCGGTGGACCCGTTGCAGCCCTTCGTGGCCCCCTCGCTGCCCTTCGTGGCCCCGTTGCAGCCCTTCGTGGCCCCCTCGCTGCCCTTCGTGGCCCCGTTGCAGCCCTTCGTGGCCCTCTCGCTGCCCTTCGTGGCCCCGTTGCAGCCCTTCGTGGCCGTCTCGCTTTATCTCGTGACCCTGTCGCAGCCCTTCGTGGCCCCGTTGCAGCCCTTCGTGACCATCTTGCTGCACTTCGTGGCCCCTTTGCAGCCCCTCGTGGCCCCCTCGCTGCCCTTCGTGGGTCCGTTGCAGCCCTCCGTGGCCCCTTCGCTGTCCTTCGCGGCCCCGTTGCAGCCCTTCGCTGTCGCCCTTCGTGGCCCCCTCGCTGGCCTTCGTGGCCCCGTTGCTGCCCTCAGTGGCCCTGTCCTTGCCCTCCGCGGCCCAATATACGTATGCTCTTCGTGGCCCCTCGCTCGTTCGCGCCCGTCGTGGCCCCATGTCGCGTCTGACGCCAGTGTCCTCTGCCAGAGCCAGGGATCGTGCGCCCTGCGCAGACCTGCGATGACCACGCCCGCCGCGATGTCCTAGACGCGAGACGCCCACGGCATCTGTTGTTTCCAAGTGCACATGATGATATTGTTGTATTGATTGTTTTGCCGATCGGCGTGGGCCCTCGAACCCCCCCCCCATGGAATAGATTCTGGCTGTTGTTTGGCGCATGTTTCGAGCGGGTGGAGTCTTCCCCAGAGGCCGCACTCTTGCAAACGGTCGCACAAAGCAGAGGTCTGGAGCCAGACCCCCCCTCCCCCCCCTTGCCGCCCAACGTCGAAACACCGAATAAAAAAAGAGCTCACGTGTACTACCTTAGTGCCAGGTGACTCGCTGCGTCCACACACACGCGCCTGGAACGTGCTCTACCAGGTGGTCTTGCCAGGCTGAGCCAGTGGAAGAGTTGAATGCACCCCTCTTGAGGGTTCGAGCCCACGTTCTTGCGTTGACTGTGCGGGTGCTCTACCAACCAAACAAAAGGGCCATAATTCAGCCATTGTTTCGAGATGGACGCGATCGACAGCGGTAATACATACGCGGGGCCCTGGACCCCTCAGTGCGGGGTCCCACCAAGATCCGACTAGGATTCCAAGAAGACCCCAACCGGATTCCCATGAGAGCTCAAGAAGGTTGCAAGATCAACCCAGTAATATTAACATCCCAATCTGATTCCAATCGAATTCTGAGAGGGTTCAAAGAGGGTCCCAGTAACCATTGTTGCTCAGACAGCTCATTTTCTTTTGCCGAGAGGGGACGGGGGCAGGGAAAGCGTTTCGGAATACGGGTGCTAAATATCGTTGGCGGTGCAGGGGGTGTGGGGGCGATATTCCCTGTCGTGCTCTACGCTTCAGGGGAGCAGAACATCTGCATCTCTTATAAGGGGTTGCATATAGGAGTTAGCATGTCTTATCTTATTTGTAAACTATGTAAACCCTACCACGGTTGCTCAGACATGTTTTTTCCCCAACCATCTTCTGGAGTTGGGTCCTCGTCTTGAAGAGGCATTCCCCGCGTCTCCTCCTCTCATCCTCCTCTCCTCCCCCTCCCATCTCTGCCTCTGCCCTCCACACCACTCACATTTCGTCAAACCCCTACCACACGTTGTGTGGCCCCATATGGGGCTCCACTGGAGGCCGCAGCAGCCACGTTTGCATGCGGCTGCCCGCCCACGGCATGTCCATTTCGGCACACCGGCACACGTTCCGTGGCCCCATAGGGAGCTTCACCTAAGGCCGCAGCGCGGCTTGCCGCCCACCGCATGTCCATGTTGGCACACCCCTCACACGCTTCGTGGCCCCATAGGGAGCTCCACCGAAGGCCCCAGTGGCAGGATTCGCATGCGGCTCGTCGTCACTGCATGTCCATGTCGGCACACCCCTCACAAGCTTCGTAGCCCCATAAGGGGGCTCCACCGAAGGCCCTAGTGACAGGGTTCGCATGCGGCACCCAGCCCACCGCATGTCAATTTCGGCACACCCCTCACACGCATCGTAGCCCCATAGTGGGCTCCACCGAGGGCCCGAGTGACAGGGTTCGCATGCGGCCCCCCGCCCACGGTGTCAAAATCGGCACACCCCTCGCACGCTTCGTGGCCCCATAGGGAGCTCCACCAAGGACGATACTCACAACTGCCTTACCCACAACTGCACATGTTTGGGTCCTTCGCCAGGGTCATTTTCCTGCTGCTCAGAGGGGTATGTGCGGGCTTTCGGAACACGGGTGCTCAATAACGCTGGCGGTGCGGGGGTGGGGGGTACGATGCTCGCTGTCATGTTCTACGACTCACGGGAGCAGAAACACATGTATTTCTTACCAAGGGTCGCAAATAGAAGCCACAGGGGGGAGCTGGGCAGGCAAACATTACGGGATAGCGTGCAGCATATTGCCGAGCATTGCTCTGCGTTGCTCTGCAATGATGGGCATTGTTTGGCCTTGCTCGGCACTGCACCGCCATGCTTCACATTGCCCTGCGCTGCTATGCGCTGCTGCGCGTTGCTTTGCACTTTATTGCGTTGCTGGGCGGTGCTCTGCACTTCCTGGCGTTGTTTTGCGATGAGTAGGCCCATCTCAGGCCCAGTGGCAGCACGTGCGCCTCCGGGCCGAGCCAGGCGGGAAGGTGGAGGTGCGATCGAGGATCGAAGTGCAAGTGCAATGGATGGTTTGTCGATGCTACCCCTACGGATGTTGAAGTACATGGTTTTCGATCGTGTCCAATCTGTTTTTGATGGCGTTCTACAGTATGTTCAGATGGTTTCACGGCTGTCTCAGGGATTTGGATTGTCGGCGGGGGCTCCTGCCTCCAGAGAGGCAGTTTTGGGGCCTCAGACTCTGGCTGTCTTATTCATCTTGCTCTCACCGCCCCCCCACGGAATTATTTCATTTCTGAAACAGTGCTTGCACTTGGGGCTTCTCATTTGTCTTCTAAGGACCCGGGCCAGCGGGCCGCTCTGGCCGTCATGTGGCCGCCGTCGCCGCCTCGTCGCCGCCCGTCGCCTGGGCCTGCGGGCCGCTCTGGCTGCCATGGGCCGCCGTCGCCGTCTCGTCGCCCCCCGTCGCCGCCTGTCGCCTGGGCCTGCGGGCCGCTCTGGCCGCCAGATGGCCGCCGTCGCCGCCTTATCGCCGCTCGTCGCTTGGGCCTGCTGGCCGCTCTGGCCACCATGCGGCCTCCGTGGCCGCCCCGTCGCCGCCATATATCATCCCCGCCAAACCGGTATCGACTCCCTCCTCATCCCTTCCAAAAAGTATCATGCGCGCACACGACGATTTGTTCCAGAATCGACGATTTGTTCATCCCTTCCTTCATCATCGACGATTTGTTCCAGAATCCCTCGCAGCAGTTTGACGAAGTGCACACGCGCGTGTCGTCGCGCGCATGCCGAAATCCTTCAAAACCCCTGGGCTTCGTGGGGACTAAATCGAATGTCCCGAAAACATGTTAAAGATAATGGTCTCGCAAAAGGAATTTTCAAAACAACAACCGCTCGCGCTCTCACGAATCCTGAAGCAAGTCATAGGGTTTTCAACATGTTCCTCAACTTCTACCACACGTACTTTTCGCGCGCGCATGTCGAATTTATTCGGACGCCCTTCCGCGCGTGCTGGGGGGGGGGCACGATCCTGGTCAAATAATACCATGCAGGCCACACGCGCGCCCGCGTCGATCGCGCGCGCATGTCAAATTTAATCCGAAACCTCCATCGCCGACGCGGGGACACGATCATCGTCATCGGCGTGATCAGCATCATCATCATCATCATGCCTCTTTCGACGTCGCCATGATACAGCGCCCACCCGAGTCACCGACTCGCACTGTTGTGCCCGCGGGTCAGCGCGGCCTGCGAGACGCGCTGGGAAGTTCCCAGCGGTCAGCGCCGCCGCGGCCGCGTCGGCTGCGCCAGACTAGCTGGCCGCTCTGCGCGCGAGCCTGCGCGCGATGGCACGGCCGCGGCCACGCACCAGCTAGCGCCAAGCAGCTATCGCAATCGCCGCCGCATGGGTTTTGCAAACCGAGGAAGTCAACGTCAATTGCACCGCATAGTTTGCACCACATGCGCTGCACCACATAAATTGCACCGCATAGTTTGCACCACATGCGCTGCACCACATGAATTGCACCGCGTGATTGCACTACATACATCGCACCACACAGCCCGCACCATATATATATATATATATGACACAGGGTAGGTTGTACCACTCATATTGCACCATATGGGTTGCATCGTTTAGATTGCACCATATGGGTTGCACCACGTAGTATGCCAGAACACGGTATTGGAGTCAACGTTGGCTAATCTTCATTAGTTTGTCGCAGTGTTGACGTTATCGCTCTGCGGCTCCTTCTGCGTGAATGTATTCGTTAGCGAGGACATCTCGCTTAAGCCCACCAGCCCATCCAGAAACGATGCCCAAACGAGTACGCAGTGGCATAAAACGGGCTGGGTCTGACGTCGTGCCCCAAAAGGGGGATGATGGAAACGAATTCGGAGGAGGAGCACATGGATGATGATGATGACGATGATGACGATGATGATGTTGATGATGACGATTATGATGATGCCGATGCTGATATTGATGATGCTGATGATGATGATGATGATGATGATGATGATGCTGCTGATGCTGGTGCTGATGCTGATGATGATGACGATGATGATGCTGATGCTGATGATGATAATGCTGATGATGCTGATGCTGATGATGATGCTTATGAGTATGATGATGCTGCTGATGATGATGATGATGCTAATGATGGTTATGATGGTTATGATGCTGAGGATGCTGATGCTGATGCTGATGATGCTGATGATGGTGATGATGGTGATGATGATGCTGATGATGCTGATGATGATGGCGAGGATTAGGATGATGATGATGATGATGATGATGATGATGATGATGATGATGATTATGATGATGATGATGATGATGATGATGCTGATGATGATGATGATGATGATGATGATGATGATGATGACGATGATGATGATGATGATGATGATGATGATGATGATGATGATGATGATGATGATGATGATGAGGAGGAGGAGGAGGAGGAGGAGGAGGAGGAGGAGGAGGAGGAGTTGGGCGAGCAGAACAGGCCAGAGGCCTCTTGGATGCCTCTGGAGTCACTTGTTCGACACCTTCTTGGAGTCCTCGTGCGTCTTGAGGGTCTCTTGGCAGTCCCGGGGCCTCTTGGGGCGTTTTGGGTGCCTCTGGGGGGCCTCTTGGAGCTTCTTGGGGCGTCTCTTGGGCTCTTGGGGCCTCCTGGGCTTGGGGCCCTCTTGGGGCACCTCGGGGGCCTCGGGGGCCACCTGGGGGCTATCTTGGAGGAGATCGACCAAAAGAAGGGGGATCCTTACTCAGGGTTCCCCCCAGGAGGGCAGCATGTGGCCAAAACCGAAGTAAACTCAATGATTTGGCCATCTCGCTGGGGGGTCTCTTGGGGCCTCTTGGGGGTCTCTTGGCGGCCTTTGGAGGGCATCTTGGGGGCCCCTTGGGGGGTCCCTTGGGGCCTCCTAGGCATCTCTTGGGGCCCTCTTGGGCGCCCTTGCGAGCCGGGCCATCTTGGGGCTACCTTGCTGGAGATCGATCAAAGGGGGGGGTTCGTAATCAAGGCCCCCCTCCCCAGGAGGCCAACATGTAGCCAACACCGAAATACAAACAATGATTTGGGCCATCTCGCCGAGGCCCTTGGGGTGTTTTGGGTGTCTCTGGGGGGGCCTCTTGGGGCGTCTGGGGGGTCTCTCGTGGGCCTCTTGGGGGCATCTTGGCATCTTGGGATCTTGGGGGCCCCCTGGGGGGCTCTTGGGGCCTCCTGGGCACCTCTTGTGGCCCTCTTGGGGCACCTCGGGAGCCTTGGGGACCATCTTTGGGCCACCTTCGAGGAGATCGATCACAGAAGGGGAGCTCCCACGCTAGGGTCCCCCCCCCAGGAGGGCAGCACGTGGCCCAAACCAAAGTAAAATCAATGATTTGGGCCGCCGCGCCGAGGTCGAACAATTACGTTCCAACGTCTCGCGAACCCTCCCTCCAAACCCAGGGATACGGGGTAGGGGAAGGGGTCGAGGCCCCCTCGTCGCCCGCAAGCCGGCTCGCTCGCTTCCGCCCGCCTTCCCAACACATAGGTAACACCCGAGGGAGTCTCAGTATATTTCTTAGGAGCGCCACGCCTGCCATGTGCGCCACGGGTTCCAGGTGCACCAGGCACCCTGGAGGCCCAAGCGAGCCGGGCGCGCCAGGTGCGGCACGTGCTGCACGTTTAAGCAATATGCCGACACCCCCGCCGCCCCTGTCAAAAACCAATGCAAAGTGGTCGCTGGGCGCCCGCGCATGCTCCAGATTTGGAGGCAACGTGCACCATTCTGTGTCGTTTTTTGACGGGTGGTTGGCCTGCGCGCAGCGAGCGATATGACGGCACCCCCGCTGCCCTCGTCTGAAATTAATGCAAAATGGTCGCGGGGTGCCCGCGCATGCGCCAGATTTGGAGGCAAAGTGCATGTTGTGCTTTTTTGACAGGGATGGATGGCCTGCGCGCAGCGAGCAATAAGACGGCACCCCTGCCGTCCTTTTCAAAAACCATGTAAAGTCGTCGCGGGGCGCCCGCTCATGCTCCAGATTTGGAAGCAAAGTGCAGTCTGTGTTGTTTTTGACAGGGATGGTGGTGGTGGTGGGGGGGTTGGCATGTCTCGGGTTGGCCCAGAGTCGAGTGGGGGAAGGGGTGTATATCAATATGGAGCAATGGTCAAGCTAACCTTTTAGATAGCAGGCCGTTTCGCTCACCCCCACCCGCCCTTCAACACATAAGTAACATTGAAGTGTCTGCAGATCGCTTAGGAACGCCACACATGCCATGCGCGCCACTGGAAGCCCAAGCGTGCCAGGTGCGGCACATGCTCCACGTGCGCCAATTGCGCCACGTGCTCCAGCCGCGCCAGGTGCGCCAGCTACAGGAACCACTAGGGACCCCAGGTGCCCGGGGCCCTGGCCCCAAGGAATTCAGAATCTTGAATCCCCCTGAAGCGAAGTGCCGACCCAGAGGAGGGATCGTGGCCACGAATTCAGGTGGATTCGCGGGCTGTGGGCGTGCACGCGTTGTCTTGCTCGTGTGCGTTCGGACCCTCCGCAGCCTGCTGCGGACTGTATTGGTTTTAACCCTGTGTTGTGCGCCCTTGTGCAAGAGCCTCAGGGGCACAAAATTCACCTGACGGGTACCCCTGATGTGGTCACCTTTTTCTGTTGCTTGGACTGTGGCAGTGTTTCTGAGGGGGTTAGGCTTGGTGGGTTGGCGAGGGCCTGCAAGGGCGGGCCCTCTTCCAGCCACACACGAAGCAACCTCTCTCGGCTTAGACGAGGCATCCATCCCAATAATAGGGATGTGCTGCTTGACGAGCTTGTGCCTCTTGCTGACTTTACGCGTGCTGTGGACGGCAGTGGTTCGGCTTCGACTGGTGATGTGGGGGGTTAGTCGCTGGCGCCCTCCCTCTGGGTTTGCGCTGTTAGTGATTTCCTCTCCGTCTTGCTGGTCTTAGCCCTTGCGATGCGACGTGTCAAATCAAAATTTTGTGAGAAGGGGCGCTCCTCCAGGGAGCGCACAGCATTTGCTCCGATGGACACTCGTGATATTTTGAGGAATCGCGAAACAGATTGGAGCTCAGAGAAAAAGAGGGCCCTGCGGATGTTTCAGATTGCAGTGGCCTCCGACCAGTGCCGCCGATCCGGCGCGCTCCGGATGATGATGATGATGATGATGCTGATGATGCTGATGATGCTGATGATGCTGATGATGGTGATGATGAGGAGGAGGAGGAGGGGGAGGATGATGAGGATTATGAGGATTATGAGGATGATGATGATGATGATGATGAGGAGGAGGATGAGGATGAGGATGAGGATGATGATGAGGATCAGGACGATGATGATGATGCTGATGATGATGATGATGATGTGACGATGGTGATGGTGATGGTGATGATCATGTTGATGATGATGATGATGATGATGCTGATGATGATGAGGAGGAGGAGGAGGAGGATGATGATGATGATGATGCTGATGCTGATGCTGATGCTGATGCTGATGCTGATGCTGATGCTGATGCTGATGATGAGGATGAGGATGAGGATGAGGATGAGGATGAGGATGAGGATGAGGATGAGGATGAGGATGAGGATGGATGATGATGATGATGATGATGATGATGATGATGATGATGATGGTGATGGTGATGGTGATGTGATGGTGATGATGATGGTGATGGTGATGGTGATGGTGATGATGTGATGATGATGATGATGATGATGGGATGATGATGATGATGATGATGATGATGATGATGATGATGATGATGATGATGATGATGATGATGATGATGATGATGGTGGTGGTGATGATGATGATGATGATGGTGATGTGACGATGGTGATGGTGATGGTGATGGAGATGGTGGTGATCCCGGACCCCTCCCCCACCCCCCCCTCCTCTCTCCTGTCCCTCTTCCCCTCTCTCCTGTCTCCACCCCCCTGTCTCCTTCCCCCCCCCGCCCTGTCTCCGGTCCACCCCCTTCTCTCTTGTCCACCCCCCCGCCCTCTTCCACCCCCCCTCTCTCCTGTCCCCCCCCCCCCTTCTCTACAATTACTCAATACGAATACTACTCTCCTCCTTCCCCTGGTGACGGGTTGGGAGTGTTCGCCCCCCCCCCCCCCCCCGCGTATTTTTTTACACAGGATTCCCCGGAGTTGGGTTTTCGCCTGCATTTGTTTTCAAAATGCTGCTCTCGCTGAGGCGCCGGCCTCATTTTCGGGCCCCGCTCGTTCCGAATCGTGCTCCCGCTGCAGCGCTGGCCTCATTTCCGTGCTTCCGCTCGTTCCGAATCGTGCTCCCGCTGCAGCGCAGGCCTCATTTCCGCGCTTCCGCTCGTTCCGAATCGTGCTCCCGCTGCAGCGCTGGCGTCATTTCCCGTGCCATGCCACGGCATGCAATCCAATGCTAGGTCACGTTCCGCTGCGCGATGCCATGCCTTCAGCTGAAGCTGCGATATGCAGTGCTTAAGTGCCACGTCTTGCTATGCCATGCTACGCTTTGATCTTCAACGCCATGCTATGCAATGTTATGTTCGGGGCCGCTGTGCGATGCCATGCTTTGCGTTGCAAAGCTTTGTGATGCCATTCTTCACTACGCCACGCCACGCCATGCTGTGACATACTACGCTTTGCGGTGCTCTTCTACGCCATGCCATGCCGTGCTCTACAATGCATCGCGTACCCTTTCGGGATCATTGCCCTGCTCGACATTCGACTGTGCGAGTAGAGAGGGGATCTACGCCATGGTAAGGGATGGGAGGGAGGGGTAGGATATCAGATATGACGCGAGCGCACCTAGCTTGCCTCCCCCCCCTTCTCTCCTGTCCCCCCCCCCCCTGCAGAGCGCCCATCTGCAAAGCGGACCCTCCTGCCTTTCCCTGCAGCTCCCGCTCCCGCCTGAGAGGGTCCCCCCCCTCTGCAGCCCCCCCCCCTTCTTGCAGAGCGTTCTGATCCGCCCCCCCTCTCCTGCACATACCCTTGCAGAGCAGAGCTCTGGGGGGGGGGAATCGGGGGGGAGTTGCCGAGCACTGAATTCGTCAGTTAATGAGGTCCCCCCCCTCTCCCCCCCTCCCAAGCAGAGCTAAAGCTCATGCTGAAGCAGAGCTTCAGCTTAGACTTCTTAAATTCAGGATCGGCGGATTTCGAGCCAAACTGTATGTTTGTATTCTTTTGACAGGGATGGTTGGCCCGCGCACAGCAAACAATATGCCAGCATTCCCGCCGTCCCTGTCAAAAACCCATGCAAAGTTGTCGACGGGCGCCAGCGCATGCGCTAGATTTGAAGGCAAAGTGGTTGTTGTATTGCTTTAGTTGTTTTTTGCCAGGGATGGTTGGGGGGGCTCATTGGTCCAGGTGGGCTGCCGGTCGCCTGGGGGAGGGGATGTTTATTAGCAGGGAAAAGTGATCAAGACATTTTTCCGCCCGCAAGCCGTCTCGCTCACTCCCGCCCGCCCTCCCAACACATAAGTAGCACCCGAGCCGCTGCGTGTTCACCGGCAGTCTTTGTATGGACAGCCAGCCAACGGAAACCAACGCAGACCTTTTGTGCGCAACGTAGGGGCGAGGCGCGCCAGGTGCGTGATCCAAGGTGCGCCACGTTCGGGGCACGCGCAGGGTGTGCCAGGTGCGTCTTCGCACGTGGCAGCATATCGGGAACCGTGTGGGCCTCACCACCCTTGTCGAAAACCAGTGCGCAATCGCGGCGGGGTGGCCATCATAGCGTCTGGTGGGCCTGTACATCGCAGGCAATATGCCAGCACCCCCGCCGTCCCATGCGAAAACCACTGCACAGTGATCGCAGGGTGCCCGTGCATGATCCTGATTTTGTTTCGATGTGCATGTTGTATCGTTTTTTGGGATAGGGATGCTGACCCTGCGCAAAGCAGGCAATATGCGGGCATCTCAACCACATAGTGCTCGCGCCCCCCCCGATCATGACCCAGGATTTTGTCCCAAAATGGACTTTACATGTTGTTTTTGACAGGGATGGTGAGGGGGGGGCCTCATTGGTCCTGGTTGGGTGATAACATTTCCCCGAATGGGAAAAAGGAGGTCGGAAGAGGAAACGCCCTGAACCACTCACGCCCTACAGGGCTGGTGGGATTCTGAGTGCTACGGACTGCCGGGGGCGGATCGTTGATCGCAAGCGAGGGTTATCTGTTCCGACTTCCCCTCTCCACACCTCCTTCTTTCGCAGACAATTATCGGAGATCAGGTTGTTGCCTGGACGTTCTTCCAGTGTTCGATGCGTGTGCCCTTGCTGCGGCCTGTGACCTCGTCGGGAGCGACTGTCGAATGGGCTGGCGCAGATCGTCAGCATGGTCTAACCTATCCCATCCGGACAGGGCCTTGGTATCTCAGCCCGCCAGCCCACTCTCCTAGGTGGAGATAGGCCCCGCGAAACTCGAAAGAACAGGCATGTATCCCCACCTAGGCGGGTAAGTCGGCCAGTGGGGCCAAGGCCATGCCAGTGAGGATAGGGGATCGGTTAAACGATGCGCAGATCGAGTCGCCTCCCGAGTTGATTCGGCGGCGGCCTGGGCGCGAGCGTTCAAGGTTGCACGCCGCCAGCTGATATCAAGAGGCGCTCTCGTCGAAAAAGAGGACCACATAAACATACACTTTTAGCGCTCCGTGCGGATTCCTTGGATCCGCGCCTGGGCCCCGTGGCGGCGCCTCCGGCGCCGCTCTTGGCGCGCTCCGCGCGCCAGGGAGGGGGGTCCAGCGCGAATCCAAGAAATCCGCGCGGAGAGCCAAATGTTTATGTTTATGGCGTTTTTTTTTTTTTTTTTTGTTTTTTTGTTTCCCCCCCCTTTTTTCTATTTCGAAGACCAAGGGTGCGGTCGTCAGGGTCGAGCGATCCACGCGGTGACAGACCATCGCCGACGTCATCGCGACGCGAATCCGCCGTAGTTAGATGCCTGTCCGACCTCCCAGGGCCAGCACGCGCGTCAGCCCGCGTCCCTCCCGCGCGAGCAGGTGGCCGCGAGTGGGTCCACACAGGCGCCGCCCGGGGCGCTGGGGCTCGTCCAGGGCCCCAGCGTTTTCCGCCTTACCTCCTCCTCTTCGTTCTCCGCCTCCGCCTCCTCCTCGAGCGTGGGTCACCTCTTCTATTAGCAAATATGTTGGGTGTGGGAGGGCCTTTCTTCCCACACAGCGGGTACAGCGACAAAAGCATCCAGGCGATGTACAGCATCCTCGCAGAAACCCATCGGCATGCCAGAACGAAGAAATTAACATACGTCATTGGTGCAGACTGCAACGCGCGGGTGGGACAGCGAGCTACAGAAGACGACGGGCATACTCTGGGACAGTGTGGATTCGGCAGCGTGAACGTGCGAGGACAGTTGCTAAAACATTGGGCAGCCAACGAGAAGCTCCGCATCCAAGCACGCGCATAGCCTGACCACGTACACATCGTCCCAAAAGCAACACCATCAGATCGACTTCATCTTGGCCAGCAAACCCGTATGGAGGGCAGCTACCGATTGCGAGGCGACTGCAGACATCGATCTTGAATCAGACCACAAAGCGCTACGATTCACTGTTCGACCATCTGCAAAGCAACGACGACGCAGCACCCAACCGAGGGGCACACCGCACCTTCGTAGACAACTGGCGCAACGACAAGCCGAACGCTGCACGTGGCCACTGGACGACTCTTCTACTTACCAGAAGTTTCTCGCTGAGAGACTGCACGCACTACTGCTCGACACCCAGCTCCAGCTCAAGTGCGAAAACATCGAGACCGCTATAGCTGGCACATCATCGGGGCATTCGCAGAGCACCAGCACCACCGAACACACCACGACACCAGGCTCCTCGTCCTCGCCGTCGTTGTCATTCTCGTCCTTCTCCTCCTTCCCCTCCTCCTTTCAGAGCCGCCGTCCCGGCTCGAGGGGCCCTGGGAGGCTACCAGGTAGCCGCGCCCCTCACCTCTGGGACTGCTGCTATACGCGCCGCTTGTTCGCAGCCGCCATAGCGCTGCCCCGTGGCCGTGCTGGCCGCCAACGTCACGCAGGCAGGGCCTCTGAGCCTGCGTGGCACAGGCGTGCCCGAGCGGACCGCTCACGTGCTCGCGTCCTCCTCCGCCTGGAGGCGGCGCGACGACTTCTACAACGACATCACAGTCGCCAACAAGGACGACTCGTCGACATGACCAAGGCTGCCCTGTCCGTCACATGGGCGCCGCCTGCTTCTCCCTGGCCCTGTTCTACCTGTTCCTGCAAGAACTGGCACGAGCGTGTGGATTGTCGCCAGTGTGGCTCGCCCAAGCCCGATGCCCCGCCGTGGCGCCGCCAGCCGAGGCGCTCTGGCAGTGCCCCCCCGTCGCAGGACGGGCCGCGGGGCAAGGGCAGGGGCAAGGGCAGAGACAAGTCCGCTGGCAAGCCTCACGCACTGCGAGATGCACCGCCGACGGACAAGGACAAGGACAAGGCCAAGGACGAGGACGAGGACAAGGCCTCCGACGAGTACCGCTCGGCGAAGGAGATCCTGCACATCCGACCCGCGCTGCCGCAGGTGGCACGTGGGCATCCCAGGTGGAGGACGCCGCCTGGACCGCAGGCGACAGACGCCGAGGTCGAGAACTACAAGGAAAAGGCCTCAGCCAGACTGGAGGCCCTGAATGCTATCATCCTCGACCGCTACGACGCGGGCGAGGACTACGGCGATGCTGTGCTCGAGTTTGCGACCACTCTGACAATGTTGTTCTGTGCGAGAGGAGTGAAGGCCCAGCTCCAGAAGCAGGAGGAGGCCTTCGAGCGCGCCGAGAAGCGCCTACAGAAGGCGAACGACGTGCTGGAGGACTTGCAGACACAGGTGAAGCAGGCCACCATGGATGTCGACCTGGCCAAGCGCGACCTCGAGCACATGACCAAGACGATTTCCGAGCTGAAGACCCTGATCCAGTCCGAGAACGAGGCTGCCAAGGAGGCTGCCAAGAGGGCTGCCGAGCCAGCTCCCGCAGCGACGCCTGCTGCTGGAACTACGCCGGGGAGTGTGGCAGGTGGTGTGGCTGGTGCAGTCCCAGCTGGTGCGCCCATGTCCACGATCGGAGCGTTGGCCGCTCACCAGACGCAGATCTCGGCGATGATGGCCCAGCTGCAGGGTTTCCAGTCCCTCATCCATCAGATGCAGTTGTCGGCTGGAGGAGGTCAGAACATCCCCGTGCCGACCGCCCACGTGACCTTCTCGACGGGGCCTGCTGGGGCTCCCGAGGCGGCGGGCAGGACGTCTGCAACGGCCCCCGGGGACGGCATGGGAGGAGCTCCAGGTGTGCATGGACAGCCGCCTGGGCCGCCTGGCCGCACGGTCGCCGAGGATGCTGGGGCAGATGCAGCGCGTGCGGCTCCAGCGACGCCTATCACCGAGGAGCCCGAGGCACGTGCGGGCCGCGCAGAGGCTGGCTCGCGCTCGCCGAGGCGCTCGCCCAGCCGTGCGGCCAGCCGCGGGAGGGCAGCCCATCGCTCCCAGTCACGCTCAGCTCCTCGTGGTGTGACGACGGGAAACGTCTAGCGGCCGCTGCTCGCCGAGTGGGCCTCCGTCGGGATGGCCCTCCACCCGACGAGAGAGGCCCCTCTGACCAGCGGCCGCCCATGAGTAGCCGTGACTTTCCTTTTCATTCTGTGCCTGCTGCTGTCGAGCAGCTCCTTCAGCCCTGGCCTTTTTCAGTGCATCAGCTGTGTGAAGAGGCTCTGTCAGCCTACCTGCATCCAGCTACCTCCGCGGTGCTACAGCAGCATGTGCCGTTCCTCCCCCTCCTTCCCCCCGCCCGTGTCCTCGTCTATACCGATGGCACTGGAGGAGCCGATGGATCTGACATATCGTTTGTTCCTGCGTCGGCTGCGGTGATTATCTATGAATACTTTGATGGTTTCAGGGCCCTTCGAGGATATATATATATATATATATATATATCTGATCTGGTCCCAGAAGATGTGATGGATCTCTTCCCGTCTTCCTACCACTCTGACACTGCTGAGATTCTTGCTGCTGCATGGGCATTGGCATGGATTGCCCAGGCGAACCTGGGGACAGTACCAGTTGTGCTCAGGCTCGACTCTATGCGTACGCTCGGAGTGTTGTTGGGCACCCAAACCTTCGAGGTCACCAACTCTGGTTTGATGTTTCTTCGGTCCCTGGTCCAGTTTCTGGCTGCTACCTGTACCATCCAGGAACAACATGTGCATAGCCACCAAGGGGAAGGATATAACGAGCTCGCAGATACTCTGGCGCGTCTCACAGGTATGGGACTGCTGCCAGGCATGGAGTATATGCCCTTTGCATCTCTGCTCTTTGACTCCTCTGCTCTGGCTTGGGCTTGGATGTATTCCGACCGCTCCGCGGACCTTCCGAACATCATAGGTACTAACACCTTGCGGGTTGGTGAGGTGCTCTCGGAGGGTTTCCAGGTCCAGGAGGTTATCGGGGTCCAGACCATCCTAGATGTGCCCCCCCTCGAACAAGATAGAGCAATACAAGTTTGGGGTGGCTAACGTCTTAACGCTCCAAGGTAACAGCAAGTATAAGGGGTCCCAGCGGAGAGCCCCCCAAGGGGCTCGTCTCTTGAAGGTTATCGGCCTGAATGCCCCTGGGAGAATCACGGTCCTTGCTCGTCAGTTTTCTGCTGCTAAATATCACTTCCTTGGGGTCCTGGAGACGCGATTACAGACGGCTTTGCCTAAGAGGGTCGGGGACTACATGATGTACTACTCCAAGTGTGCTGAGAATGGCGCTGATGGAGTAGCTATCTGGATCAACTGTGAGTTGCCTGTGAAAGGTATCAAGCCCGGCCGACATCACGTTGCCCAGCTCTATGCTGATACGAGTCGGCTCCTATTGCGTTTTCATGCGCCTGGCCTGCATCTATTGCTTGTTGCTGCTCACGCCCCGCACTGTGCTCGCAAGGATGTTTGCTCAGTTGAGAAATGGTGGATTGACACGCAGAGGCTAGTGAGCCAGTACCTAGTACCAGGAGTGCAGCCTGTATTCATGTTGGACGCTAATGCTGAAGTTGGCTCCCGCTGCTCGGCACAGATTGGGGATGTAGAGGCTGTGGAGGAGAATTTCTCGGGTAAGTGTATGCGAAGCTTGTGCCATAGGTTTCAAGTGGTTGCTCCCTCTACCTTCCTGCCTGCCCCGATCGACGACACACACAACACGCATGTACACACTGATGGTAAGACCTGTAAGAGGTTGGACTATGTATTACTTCCTCAAGAATGGTTTTCGCTAGTGTCGTGTGCAAGAGTGGATCGAGAGGTAGACCTCGCCAACGCTGTGGAGGACCACAGCCCTACCTTTGTTGAAGTTGGTGTTCCGTCTGGCTCTCTTGCGCAGTCTCAGTGCAGGTGGCCGCTGCTGCGAGTTCAGCCAGAGCGTCTCCGTGATCCAGCGATCCGAGAGGCATTTGCTCGGCATGCGGCTCAGTTTCAAGCGCCTGACTGGAACGTATCAGCGACAGCGCACTGTGCACGCGTGGATGCCCACCTCGTTGCCTTTGCCAAGGAACACCTGATCCCCGAGGACCCCCACCGGCAGGACTGGGTCAGTGAAAGGACCCTCGAACTCATAGAGTTGCGTAAGTATCTTCGTGCCCTTCACCGTGGTTGGCAACGAAAAGCTCCAAAGGTCCTCCTGCAGGTTGTATTCCAAACATGGGTTTCTATGGGACATATTGGGCACATGGGAATATGGGGGCGTCTTAGGATCCGCAGTGGGTCCAATCAGATCATTGGTCTACGATTCCGTCAGCAACTCTGGAGGCTCTTAGAGGACTACCATGAACATCAACAGGTGCTTCAAAGTGCTGCCAGGTGCCACCTACCTGAAGGTCAGCGCTTTGCGAGGATACCTGACTGGGATTATCTGATGACAATGTGTATTTCTCTCGCTCGCCTCCCCTCGGTCAACAGTGATTTACCGTGTCCTCGGGAGCAGCTGAGCTTGTATAGACGCTGGTGTGGGCTGATGAAGGCCATGTCTAGCAACATTACCTTTCTGACTTCGCGGCTCATTAGCTGGTCGTGTGACATGGACAGGGCCGACAAGATGGAGCAGGTGTCTAGGGATGTCTCTAGCTCGTTTCTTCAGAAGGAGTTCAGGAAGGCGTTCGGGCAGCTTAGATCCTTGGGTATAGGTTCTACGAAGAAGAGGCCCGCTAGTCAGTCAGCTCAGGTACTCTTGAAGGATGAGACGCCAGCCCTGACGCCCACGGCTTGCCGTGAGCGATGGCTGGAACACTTTGCTGAACAGGAACTTGGCTTTCGGATACCAGCCCACGATCTGCTGCAGTTCGTAGGAGAATCACGTGCTCCGCTTGCTTCGCTGGACTTGTCTGCTGCACAGAGTTTACCGACACTTGCCATGTTTGAACAGCAGATGCTGAAGACCTCCAGCGCCTGTGCCAACGGTCTTGATTGTGTCCCAGGGGCTCTACTCAAAACGTGTGCCAAGGAATGTGCACGACTCTACTTCCCCCTAGTGATGAAGTACATGCTGTGTCTACATGAACCTCTACAATGGAAAAGCTCGAGGCTAGCAGACTTGTACAAGGGTCGGGGTGCGCCTAACAAGTGTGTCTCCAGCAGGTCTGTGGCCATAGGTCCACAGGTAGGCAAGCGTGCTCATGCCCTTGTTGCTGGACGTCTTCAGCCTTTTCTAGATAATTTTGCCCCTGAGTCACAGTGTGGAGGTATCAGAGGACGTGGCACGGACTTTGCGGTGCACATGGTTCGATTGATGCAGGAGGACTCGCGTATCCGATCGGAGTCGATGTCGACGCTTTTCGTGGACCTGGAGGCCGCTTTCCATCATGCTATTCGTGAAATTCTCATTCGGTTCGAGGGGGAGGATACGATCTCTGATGAGCGTATTGCTCAGCTGTTGCATGCCTCTGGTCTCCCGCCATCTTCCATGGACCTGATGGCTGCCGAACTTACACGGCCACCGTTGTTTGAGGAGCTGGAGGTTCCTGCCCATTTGCAGCGCGTTCTTTCTGAGACGTTAACGGGCACCTGGGCTACTACCCAAGGGTCAGGCTCTGTCGCGATCATGACCACTGGCACCAGGCCAGGCAATACGCTAGCTGCGCAACTCTTCCTCTTCATCGTGTCCAGGAGTATTCGGCGCACCCAGGAGTTGATCCAGAGTGAAGGGCTACACAAGGAGTTTAACGTGCCGTCTACCAGGACTCTCGACCCCCTTGCTCAATGTGATGCCCAGGTTTCAGCTAACGATGTAGAGTACAGCGACGACAGCCTGTTCAATGCTTGGGGGCCTGCATGTGCTATTATTGCTCGCACGCGTGCCCTTATGGCTATTGTGGCTGACTCCTTCACCCCGCTGGGCCTCAAGCTTAACGTGGGCCCCACTAAGAGCGCCCTCATGGTCACCTTCAGAGGCCCTGGGTCTGTTACGGCCCGAAAACAGTTCTGGATCGAGGAGGAGGGTAAGGTTTCTATCCCGCCTACTGGAACGTTTCCCAAGGGGCTTACTCTGGAAGCGGTACACACGTACAAGCATCTGGGAGGGATGATTTCTGACAAGCAGGACCTGGCCCCGGAGCTGGCCTACCGTGTGTCGTCTACGACGTCGTCGCTTCAGGCCCTTCGGCAGGTGGTCTTTCGCAACCAGCAGTTGTCTCGGAAGCATAAGTTACAGCTTGCAGATGTGCTGATCATGTCGGGCCGGCTGTACAATGCTGCAACATGGCCACAGCCGACAACGGCACAGTTCAATCGGTACCGTGCTGGTATCGTGCGGATTTATCGGTCTGCTATTGGGAGGCCAGCATATGATCAGGAGGCTGTTCCCGATACGGACGTGCTTGCTACTGTAATGAGATGTGATATGGATATTCTGCTAAGATGGCATCGTCTCCGTTATCTCAGTCGGCTCTATAAGTATGCTCCTAGGGCTCTCTTTGGGCTTATTAGGGCCACTGCGGAACCCAAGCACTCCTGGTTCAACCTTGTCTTGGATGATTTGAGGTGGCTGCGTACTCGGGTTTCCAGGCTGCGTGAATTTCCTAGTCCGTTCTCGGAGTTCGGAGCTTGGGAGAAGGAGATTCTTGGGCGTGGACAGCACTGGGCTAACCTGGTTCGATCTGGAGTGGAGGCACACATCCGTTGGGCTTGCCGTATTGAGGACGCACGAGCTCGCACGCAGATATTTTTTCAGCATGCAGCGCGTATTGGTGTGCCACCAGATCTATCTCTGACGCCGGCACCTGTGCCTGCTGTGCATCGATGCCCTTTCTGTGAGTTCGAGTCGGCCAAGTGTGCTGCGGTGAAGATGCATATTGCTCGGCTTCATTACCAGCAGCGCTCGGTCGCTGCCAGATATGTTCACGGCCCTACTTGTTCTGTATGTCTTGTTCGGTTCAGCACGGTTGAGCTTTGTATTGACCACCTTGCGTATGGGAACCCGAATTGCTACATCGCGGTCCTCTCCAATATGGTCCCTGAGGCTCCTGAGGTTCTGGAGATGGTTCGGGCCCAGGAGGCCTCTGACAGGAAAGCTGCTCGGAAAAAAGGGGCTATGAGAAGGGGGGCCTGGCTTCCTGCTTATCGTGTTCCTGGGCCTCGTAATGTTCCGCAGCTTTCGTTTTTACCGTATCGGGATGCCTGGGAAGTTATCCGCTCCATGGCCTACCAGTTTGAAGATGTTCCTGAGCCCCTCTTTGAGACTCGTGAAATGGACCCCCGATATGAGGCCCTGCCAGAAGATGAACATCAGTTTGAACCGCTTGCGTATGCTGGCCCTTCTGCCGAGCATTGCCCTCGGCCGCTGCAGTATGCTGTACTTGCTTTTCTTCACCTGTTCTCAGGAGCTAGACGTGCTGGAGATGTTCAGGACGAGCTTGAGAGAGTTTTGGTCTCGGGCCCGGTGACTATCATCATTATTTCGTGTGATGTGGCCTGTGACGCTGTGAATGGGGACTTGACCAGGGCCGACATTGTTTCAAAATGGGATCAGCTTTTGAGAACAGGTCGGGCCATAGGTTTGATTGGCGGTCCTCCCTGCGAGACATGGTCAGCAGCGAGGTGGCAGGAGCTCAGAGCTGCAGACCGTTATCGTCCACCTGCTCCCCTCCGTACTCTCAAACATCGTTGGGGCAGACCTGATGTCAGTCTCCGTCAGCACCAACAGCTCTCCATCGGCTCTCAGCTCTTGCTCAGCCAGCACCAGTTGATGCTGACTTGCCTGGAGGTAGGAGCTTGTGCACTGAAAGAGCACCCTGAGGTTGCTCACTGGGAAGAAAGGGCACCCAGTTCGTGGCAGTCTGCCACGTCGTGTGCTCTGAGTGCAGCTCCCCCCTCTCGGACGGTCTCATTTGACCAATGTGTTTTCGGCCAAGTGAGCAAGGCCCCTACGACGTTTCTGTGTATTCGGTTGAGTTCCCTCGTGGAGGACATTTTAAGTCAAGGAAAAGGGGGAAGGTGCCCACATCCGTAGAAGACCCACACCACCCTCCTCGGCATTGACCCGACCACAAGAAAATGGCGTACGGCTCCCAAGAAAAGGTACCCTCAGGACCTATGTGCTGCCATGGCCAGGGCTGTCGCCCAATATGTGGAAGAGGCTTTGAATTTATGTGATCCCGATGATCTAGATTCTAGTGATTTACCTGACGAGCTGAGTGCCTTCTTTCAGGCCCTTGATTTATATGCTGCTGACACCGCGGAGGGACAGGCTGATATAGCTCTTGATTTTGCTGGTTTCAGATTGAAGGGGCCCCGGGACACCCGTTTCGACCGCCCCCTGGAGGGTGTTGCCCCTCCCCCACTGGCGGGACCTCTGCAGGCTCCTGTGGAGCCTGGCCCCTGGCCTGTGGAGGAAGATGATCCGTGGGCGGAGGAAGGCATGCTCCAGTCTCGTGAGGCGGCTGGTGTCCCGTGGGATCCCCAACCCCCTCCTCCTCCTCCTCCTCCCCCCCCCCCCGCCCGTGTAGAGCTCAGCGACGAGCTCAGACGCCAGATCCAGGCTCGGCGGGAACAAGCACGCTTCCGACGTGCTGTTCGGCGCTCGCTTCCAGCAGGAGGCCTCTTCTCTTCTGTGAATAGGTGTGGCGAGGTGGGATAGGGGACCCACCTTCTTTTTTGTTGATGTATTGTGTCTCTCTTGCATAGCGCTTGATTGCCATTATATCTGTGGGGTAGGCTGACCATGAGCCTCAGAGAGTCAGAGTCAGAGTCAGAGAGTCCTCCTTTCAGCGAACCCTTTCAGTGAGGGCTCTGTACCGCGGCGGCGGCTGCCGCAGCGTAGCCCGTCAGTCCGACGGCCTCAGGTGGGCCTCGAACTCGTCCTCCTCGAATTTCTTTGCGACGGGCGTCCCTCCTTTGCTCGCGAGCTGAGGGGCGCCCGACCTTCTCTAGCCGCTGGGCAGCTCGGCTGAGCTGGCGGCCCCCGTATGTTACACGGGGGGCGGGCCGTTCCCCCCTTCGGCCCGAGGGCTGGGGTCGGCCTCGCCGCGGCGCACGGTGCGCCGCCTCCTTCATTTTGCATGGGTTCCTCTGAGAAGTCGTGCATGCTGAGCACCGCTTCTGAAGACCCTGCTCCTGTCCTCCTTGTGGGCGGCCCCCTTACATTCACGATCTTCAGAGCTGTTGAAGACCCTGCTCCTGTCTTCCTTTCAGCTGAGGTTGTGGTAGGCTCATCGCGCCTCGCTGCTGAGGACCCTGCTCCTTTCCTACTTTCAGCGGGCTGGTCTAGTCGAGGTGGTGGTTGTTGTTGATGAGGTGGAGGTTCTGGGGTTGCTTGTCTTTGTGCTGCCTCGCAGCTGAGGACCCTGCTCCTGTCCTCCTTTCTGCGGGCGTGCCTTCTGGAGATTGGTTCTGGTGACCCTGCTCCTGTCCTCCTTTTCGGTATCTCCAGGGCGTGCTCGTCGAGCCTCGCTGTTGAGGACCCTACTCCTGTCCTCCTTTCAGCGGGCACTGTCATGGTTGAGTCGCGCCGCACTGCTGAGGACCCTGCTCCTGTCCTCCTTTCAGTGGGCTGGTGGTATCGAGGTGGTGATGGTAGTTGGATGGGTGGTGGTTGCGGGGTGGGTGATCGGTCGGTGGTGGGCCCCACAGGTTGTGGATGGTCGTCTTGAGTGTCTATGGTAAGGTCGTAAGGAGGGCGTATTGTTGCTGGGGTTGTGGCGTGGGTTATGGGCGCACATGAGAGGCCTCCATGCACCGACTTCAAGTGGGGCTCGTGGCGGCCCCACCTCGTCCCGCTATGGCTAGGGGTCACGGTGCCCTCGGTGGGGGCGAACCCCAGGCCTGGTGCTTGCTGCTGTCGTCGGTGGGGGATGTCTCGGCTGCCTTCTGCTTCGCCGCTTGGGCGATCGGGTAAGCTCCTCCTTCGCCATGGGGGTGGGGGGGGGGTGGCGAGCTAGGGCGGACCGCGGGGGCGCGGGTAGTGGCCGTCCTACCCCCCCCCCCCCTGCCCCTCACCATCCCCCCTGGTAGGCGCGGGCAGTACTCGTCCTGCCCCCCCACCCTTCGGGCCCGTCTCGAAGTTTGATCCTTGCCTCGCCAGGGCAGCGTTGACTTGTGGCGTGGTGTGGTAGGTCGTACCTTGGGTCGTGGGGTGTAGCTGGTCGGTGGTGCTTGGCAAGAGTGGAGTGGGTGTGTGATGCGGCTCGCAAGTGTCCGCTGACCTCTTGCCCGTGCTGCCGCTGCCTTCAGCAATACTACAAAACGTGGCGACTTGTGCCTGGGGTGTTCCCTCGCATTCGGGGCTTCCCCAGGACTTGCGTCCTGACGCATCTTGCAACACTTGGCGACGCTGCCTGAGGTGTTCCCACGCACCCGGGGCTTCCTCAGGACTTGCGTCCTGGCGCCTTTGAACTTGTCGTCGGTGACACTCTTCGTGGCGTTCGTCTTCGGCATGAGGCGGCACTTCGTCCTCTCGTTCTATGTAGTAGGCGTCGTTGGTGTTCAGGTTCTGGCTGGTGGGCGCAGCGGTTGCGGTTCTGAGGCCCCATCTAGCCACAATGTTGCCGTCGAGCAGGTCGGCGATGGTGAAGTCGATCTCCTCTTCGTTTGCCGTATGCATTATGTTGCGGAGGTCGTCGCGGGTGCCGTTGTCGAGGGTCTGTGTGGCGCCGAGGTCGTAGTGGTTCGTCGGGGTCTCGTAGGCGGTCGTCAGGTTGGCGATATACCGATATTCTGGGGTCTGTCTGATGATCGACTCGGCAGAGATGGCTGTTACGAATTGTACTTTTGGTAGTGGCCGCCATGAAGATCATACGCAAGACCTCTCGTGTGACGTTGTTGGCGGCGAATATCTCGTCGGCGATGGTTTCGGAGACTTGAGGCGTTCCCCAGGGTGCCTCTGGGGTGCGCCGCTTGCTTGCTCTGCTCCCTAGAACGTCGGTTGCATCGTGTAGGTACCAGGTACGTCGTGGGAACTCTACGTAGATGGCCGCTAACTCGCCATGTAGGATCCCGCGTTGCGCTCGCCGAAGTACTGTCGGAAGTTCTGAGGTCTGGCCATCGTTGGGGATAGCGATCTGCGTGTAGTCCAGTCCGCTGGTGCTCGTGACCCCGTTGCTGGCCATGATCTGTTGGAGGTCGGCGGCCTGTCGAGGGCGGTCGGTGATGAAGACGATCACTTGGCGCTCGGCTGGTTCTGCGGGCGAGCTCGCGGGTGGTCTGCTTGGTGGTGGCTCGAGTCTGGCGAATACTTTGGGTAGGGCGGGCGGCGTCTCGTGGAGAGGCAGCGGTGTGACGTCGCACGGGTAGGCTGGCTTGTCGCTGAAGGTTGGGTGTCGTCCTTGCTTCATGTTGGCGTTTGTGGCCTCGGCGATGGCGGCAAGGTTATCTGCTACTTGCTGCTCCGTCAGAGGCTCCATCGTCTGGGTGTGCCAGGCACACCAGGATTTGCGGCAACGGTGAGCCACCGATAAGTGCTTGATGAGCCTCGGAAGAGAGCGGTGCTCGGTCTGGCAGCATCGGCACGCGGTACCTGTCGCCCCAAAGCGCGGGTCTCCATGGTCTGGATGGTCCCTGCCCATATGGATTAGCATGCCTTGCCTGGGGGCGACTCGGCCGCAGGCGTAGCAGACGCACTTCTGGTTGTTCGTGTCGTCGCAGAGGTCCATCGCTTCAGTTGTGTGATCTGCCGAGGTCATCAAGATGTCCTTCTGGAGCTTGGCGCCTTGAGCTTGGTCGCGAGTGTGGAGAATGTATGCCTCCGAAGCTGCCTTGGCCGCGTTGGTGAATAGCTTCGGCTTCTGTCGGGCCCAGTTGATGATGTCGCGGTCGTGCTGGGTTTGGCTGGGCCACCTCTCTTTTGGTAAGTACGTGCGTAGGAAGTCGAAGTCTTTCTTGAGCTGGCGGCTCCATGTGCCCTTTCGTTGGCGCTGGCCGTCGAGTAGCTGAAGTAGGACTGTTGGAGCATTACGCAGGAGTCTGGGCAAGTATCGTAGCCGCGCGATCGACTGGTGGGTGATGAAGTCGGGTACTCCTGTCTTGGCGATCGCCTCGGACTCGGAGATGCGCTGGTCGGGTGAGTTGGGGTTGGGTAGTGAAGCTGCAACTCGGCATGGGCCCATGTACTTGGCGGAAATGTGCTTCAGGTCCTTCAGGGCCAGGTCGTTCCAGACATGGTGGTTGTAGGTAAGCGAGGAGGCCGAAAAAGAGTGGACGTACTTGACCTTGGCTTTTTTCGAGAGCTTCTCGCGGCGGAGGATCTGCTTCTCTAGAGGCCGAGCTGCACCAAGTGCACGGTTGACCCTCAGGCAGATCTCTGGCCCCATGACCCCGCCCGCCGAGATGATGGCACCGAGGGCCTTATGTTGCGTTACCAGCTGCACCTTGATAGCAAGTCCGTCCAGTTCTAGGTATGCGATGCCCTCCTTGGCTATCCGCTGTTCCTCCTTCTTGCCCCCCGCGCCGTAGTGCATGAGGATGGCCTTGGTATTTTCAGGATGTGGCTTCAGTCCATGCTGGAATGCTGCTGTGCAGACCCTGGCTGCTGCCAGAGCTGTCGCGTTGATCAGATCGTTGGCGTTGGCGGTCGAGTTGTAGTCGGTGAGGTCGTCCACGAAGGACATGTTTCTGAGCGCGCTTCCTTCGTGAGGGGTTGGTGAATATAGAGGCTCACTGCAGGCCTCTATCTCGTGTCCGCCTGTCTGCTGGCCGTGGGCCTCTTCCTCTCGAGCTGCCTGGTCGATTGCCCTCAGCATAATGGCGAAGTGCATGCTGAAGGCGACATCCGAGTATGGCACTCCAGGTCGGGTGCTGGTCCGAGGCGGCTGGTGGTGCCTTGCGCTTTTGGCTGTCATCCAGTTGGAGGTGTGGTGATCTGCGACCATGTGGCAGAGGTGCTCGTCGTCGATGTGCTGGTTGTTGTAGGCGGGTTGCTGGAGTCGTTCCTTTAGAGCCGGCCCGATGAAGTCGGGAATGTCGTTCCGTTCGATGAGCTCGTTGAGCTCATCAGCGGTGGTCGGCACTTGCACGCAGAATTCCCTGATGACGGAGTGGAAGGCCTCCCTGAGGTCCAGGAAGGTGATGCTGCATGATCTGGATCTCTTCTGGCAGTCGCAAATGAAGGCGAGGCTGGTGTGAGTAGTGAAATCCGTGGCCATCTTGGGTCGGGCGCCGCATTGGGTTGCTTTTAGTAGCTCAGGTAGCAGGCCCTTCACGCGGGATCGGAGGAAGGTGCTGTGCATCTTGCCGATGGTGTTGTTGAGCAGGATGCCGCGGTATGATTTCTGGAGCTCCATGGCACCCTGTCCCTTGTGGAAATGCGTAGAGTACCCCCCCTTGGCGGCGATGGGCTCGGTGCTCTCGAAGTGGGTCTTGACTAGGACGGCGTGGAGCAGGCGAGCCATCCCTTCAGGGCTGGCTCTGGACATGTCGTCGGTGAGCTGGTCAGGGCCTCCTCGGCGGCCTCGCTTGGCGGCGGCGAGCTGGCTGGTCAGCTGGTGCTTGGGTATTATGGTTTGGATCTTTGGTCCTGGTCCTGCGTGGCGGGTCCTCTTGTTGTAGTCGGCTGCTACCCCGTCTGCATCCGTGGCAATAGCTTGCTCGACTTTGCCGTGGAAGGCTAGGGCGTGGTCGGCGATCTCGCTCTTCTTGGTGAGGGGCTCCCCGTCGTCGTTGGTGCGGATGATGGGCGTCGGCGGCTTCTTTGACTTTCTTCCTCCGAAGGCCAGTAGTCGCTTGGCGTACAGGGCCTCCAAACGGGGGGCGTGGTCGCCGATCGCTGCACCCATCTCGCCGGCGGTTCTCTCAGGGAAGTCGTCGCGGTCTGTCGTGATCCTCTTCTGTAGGGTCGACTTAGACGTCCTGAGGAATAGGAGAAGGGCGTCAAAGTAGTGCTGGGCGCTGCGCGCGGTGTTGGCATCGTCGGGTTCCACGACGTGGGGCGCTAGGCTGGGAGTGCTGAGTATGATAGAGGCCACCACAAGTTTGACGTAGTCGCTGAGATCGGCCAGGGCACTCGCATCTGAGGGGTCGGGCAGGAGGGCTTCCCTCGCGATGATCTTTGCCGTGTAGCGTAGCCTCTTGTCACCGAAGTGGCTGGCAATCCCGTTTTTCTTGGCGATCCGCGTCGTCTTGAGTACCGAGCGGCGAACTCGCAGAAGAGCAAAGGACCGCCTGGTGAGGTAGGGCTTGTGCGGGGTGCGGCTGTTGGAGCG
>CAUYUJ010021923.1:25000-67338 GCA_963575745.1 Prorocentrum cordatum | reverse complement strand
TGGTGTGGCTGGTGCAGTCCCAGCTGGTGCGCCCATGTCCACGATCGGAGCGTTGGCCGCTCACCAGACGCAGATCTCGGCGATGATGGCCCAGCTGCAGGGTTTCCAGTCCCTCATCCACCAGATGCAGTTGTCGGCTGGAGGAGGTCAGAACATCCCCGTGCCGACCGCCCACGTGACCTTCTCGACGGGGCCTGCTGGGGCTCCCGAGGCGGCGGGCAGGACGTCTGCAACGGCCCCCGGGGACGGCATGGGAGGAGCTCCAGGTGTGCATGGACAGCCGCCTGGGCCGCCTGGCCGCACGGTCGCCGGGGCTGCTGGGGCAGATGCAGCGCGTGCGGCTCCAGCGACGCCTATCACCGAGGAGCCCGAGGCACGTGCGGGCCGCGCAGAGGCTGGCTCGCGCTCGCCGAGGCGCTCGCCCAGCCGTGCGGCCAGCCGCGGGAGGGCAGCCCATCGCTCCCAGTCACGCTCGGCTCCTCGTGGTGTGACGACGGGAAACGCCTAGCGGCCGCTGCTCGCCGAGCGGGCCTCCGTCGGGCTGACTCTTCGCCCGACGAGAGAGGCCCCTCTGACCAGCGGCCGCCCATGAGTAGCCGTGACTTTCCTTTTCATTCTGTGCCTGCTGCTGTCGAGCAGCTCCTTCAGCCCTGGCCTTTTCAGTGCATCAGCTGTGTGAAGAGGCTCTGTCAGCCTACCTGCATCCAGCTACCTCCGCGGTGCTGCAGCAGCATGCGCCGTTCCTCCCCCTCCTTCCCCCCGCCCGCGTCCTCGTCTATACCGATGGCACTGGAGGAGCCGATGGATCTGACATATCGTTTGTTCCTGCGCCGGCTGCGGTGATTATCTATGAGTACTTTGATGGTTCCAGGGCCCTTCGAGGATATATATCTCATCTGGTCCCAGAAGATGTGATGGATCTCTTCCCGTCTTCCTACCACTCTGACACTGCTGAGATTCTTCCTGCTGCATGGGCATTGGCATGGGTTGCCCGGGCGAATCTGGGGTCAGTACCAGTTGTGCTCCGACTCGACTCTATGCGGACGCTCGGAGTTTTGATGGGCACCCAAACCTTCGAGGTCACCAACTCTGGTTTAATGTTTCTTCGGCCCCTGGTCCAGTTTCTGGCTGTCACCTGTACCATCCAGGGACAACATGTGCATAGCCACCAAGGGGAAGGATATAACGAGCTCGCAGATACTCTGGCGCGTCTCACAGGTAAGGGACTGCTGCCAGGCATGGAGTATATGCCCTTTGCATCTCTGCTCTTTGACTCCTCTGCTCTGGCTTGGGCTTGGATGTATTCCGACCGCTCCGCGGACCTTCCGAACATCATAGGTACTAACACCTTGCGGGTTGGTGAGGTGCTCTCGGAGGGTTTCCAGGTCCAGGAGGTTATCGGGGTCCAGACCATCCTAGATGTGCCCCCCCTCGAACAAGATAGAGCAATACAAGTTTGGGGTGGCTAACGTCTTAACGCTCCAAGGTAACAGCAAGTATAAGGGGTCCCAGCGGAGAGCCCCCCAAGGGGCTCGTCTCTTGAAGGTTATCGGCCTGAATGCCCCTGGGAGAATCACGGTCCTTGCTCGTCAGTTTTCTGCTGCTAAATATCACTTCCTTGGGGTCCTGGAGACGCGATTACAGACGGCTTTGCCTAAGAGGGTCGGGGACTACATGATGTACTACTCCAAGTGTGCTGAGAATGGCGCTGATGGAGTAGCTATCTGGATCAACTGTGAGTTGCCTGTGAAAGGTATCAAGCCCGGCCGACATCACGTTGCCCAGCTCTATGCTGATACGAGTCGGCTCCTATTGCGTTTTCATGCGCCTGGCCTGCATCTATTGCTTGTTGCTGCTCACGCCCCGCACTGTGCTCGCAAGGATGTTTGCTCAGTTGAGAAATGGTGGATTGACACGCAGAGGCTAGTGAGCCAGTACCTAGTACCAGGAGTGCAGCCTGTATTCATGTTGGACGCTAATGCTGAAGTTGGCTCCCGCTGCTCGGCACAGATTGGGGATGTAGAGGCTGTGGAGGAGAATTTCTCGGGTAAGTGTATGCGAAGCTTGTGCCATAGGTTTCAAGTGGTTGCTCCCTCTACCTTCCTGCCTGCCCCGATCGACGACACACACAACACGCATGTACACACTGATGGTAAGACCTGTAAGAGGTTGGACTATGTATTACTTCCTCAAGAATGGTTTTCGCTAGTGTCGTGTGCAAGAGTGGATCGAGAGGTCGACCTCGCCAACGCTGTGGAGGACCACAGCCCTACCTTTGTTGAAGTTGGTGTTCCGTCTGGCTCTCTTGCGCAGTCTCAGTGCAGGTGGCCGCTGCTGCGAGTTCAGCCAGAGCGTCTCCGTGATCCAGCGATCCGAGAGGCATTTGCTCGGCATGCGGCTCAGTTTCAAGCGCCTGACTGGAACGAATCAGCGACAGCGCACTGTGCACGCGTGGATGCCCACCTCGTTGCCTTTGCCAAGGAACACCTGATCCCCGAGGACCCCCACCGGCAGGACTGGGTCAGTGAAAGGACCCTCGAACTCATAGAGTTGCGTAAATATCTACGTGCCCTTCACCGTGGTTGGCAACGGAAGGCTCCAAAGGTCCTCCTGCAGGTTGTCTTCCAAACATGGGCTTCGATGGGACACCTTGGGCACATGGGGATATGGGGACGTCTTAGGATCCGCAGTGGGTCCAACCAGATCAATGGTCTACGATTCCGTCAGCAACTCTGGAGGCTCTTAGAGGACTACCATGAACATCTTCAGGTGCTTCAAAGTGCTGCCAGGTGCCACCTACCTGAAGGTCAGCGCTTTGCGAGGATACCTGACTGGGAAATTCTGATGACAATGTGTATTTCTCTCGCTCGCCCCCCCCCCCTCGGTCAACAGTGATTCACCGTGTCCTCGGGAGCAGCTGAGCTTGTATAGGCGCTGGTGTGGGCTGATGAAGGCCATGTCTAGCAACATTACCTTTCTGACTTCGAGGCTCATTAGCTGGTCGTGTGACATGGACAGGGCCGACAAGATGGAGCAGGTGTCTAGGGATGTCTCTAGCTCGTTTCTTCAGAAGGAGTTCAGGAAGGCGCTCGGGCAGCTTAGATCCTTGGGTATAGGTTCTACGAAGAAGAGGCCCGCTAGTCAGTCAGCTCAGGTACTCTTGAAGGATGAGACGCCAGCCCTGACGCCCACGGCTTGCCGTGAGCGATGGCTGGAACACTTTGCTGAACAGGAACTTGGCTTTCGGATACCAGCCCACGATCTGCTGCAGTTCGTAGGAGAATCACGTGCTCCGCTTGCTTCGCTGGACTTGTCTGCTGCACAGAGTTTACCGACACTTGCCATGTTTGAACAGCAGATGCTGAAGACCTCCAGCGCCTGTGCCAACGGTCTTGATTGTGCCCCAGGGGCTCTACTCAAAACGTGTGCCAAGGAATGTGCACGACTCTACTTCCCCCTAGTGATGAAGTACATGCTGTGTCTACATGAACCTCTACAATGGAAAAGCTCGAGGCTAGCAGACTTGTACAAGGGTCGGGGTGCGCCTAACAAGTGTGTCTCCAGCAGGTCTGTGGCCATAGGTCCACAGGTAGGCAAGCGTGCTCATGCCCTTGTTGCTGGACGTCTTCAGCCTTTTCTAGATAATTTTGCCCCTGAGTCACAGTGTGGAGGTATCAGAGGACGTGGCACGGACTTTGCGGTGCACATGGTTCGATTGATGCAGGAGGACTCGCGTATCCGATCGGAGTCGATGTCGACGCTTTTCGTGGACCTGGAGGCCGCTTTCCATCATGCTATTCGTGAAATTCTCATTCGATTCGAGGGGAGGATACGATCTCTGATGAGCGTATTGCTCAGCTGTTGCATGCCTCTGGTCCCCCGCCATCTTCCATGGACCTGCTGGCTGCCGAACCTGCACGGCCACCGTTGTTTGAGGATCTGGAGGTTCCTGCCCATTTGCAGCGTGTTCTCTTCTGAGACGTTAACAGGCACCTGGGCTACTACCCAAGGGTCAGGCTCTGTCGCGATCATGACCACTGGCTCCAGGCCAGGCAATACTCTAGCTGCGCAACTCTTCCTCTTCATCGTGTCCAGGAGCATTCGTCGCACCCAGGAGTGATCTAGAGTGAGGGCTACACAGGAGTTCAGCGTGCCGTCGACCAGGACTCTCGACCCCCTCGCTCAATGTGGTGCCCAGGTTTCGGCTAACGATGTAGAGTACAGCGACGACAGCCTGTTCAATGCTTGGGGGCCTGCTTGTGCTATTATTGCTCGCACTCGTGCGCTTATGGCTATGTGCTGACTCCTTCACCCCGCTGGGCCTCAAGCTTAACGTGGGCCCACAAAGAGCGCCCTCATGGTCACCTTCAGAGGCCCTGGGTCTGTTACGGCCCGAAAACAGTTCTGGATCGAGGAGGAGGGTAAGGTTTCTATCCCGCCTACTGGAACGTTCCCCAAGGGGCTTACTCTGGAAGCGGTCCACACGTACAAGCATCTGGGAGGGATGATTTCTGACAAGCAGGACCTGGCCCCGGAGCTGGCCTACGTGTGTCGTCTACGACGTCGTCGCTTCAGGCCCTTCGGCAGGTGGTCTTTCGCAACCAGCAGTTGTCTCGGAAGCATAAGTTACAGCTTGCAGATGTGCTGATCATGTCGGGCCGGCTGTACAATGCTGCAACATGGCACAGCCGACAACGGCCACAGTTCAATCGGTACCGTGCTGGTATCGTGCGGATTTATCGGTCTGCTATTGGGAGGCCAGCATATGATCAGGAGGCTGTCCCGATACGGACGTGCTTGCTACTGTAATGAGATGTGATGTGGATATTCTGCTAAGATGGCATCGTCTCCGTTATCTCAGTCGGCTCTATAAGTATGCTCCTAGGCTCTCTTTGGGCTTATTAGGGCCACTGCGGAACCCAAGCACTCCTGGTTCAACCTTGTCTTGGATGATTTGAGGTGGCTTCGCACTCGGGTTTCCAGGCTACGTGAATTTCCTAGTCCGTTCTCGGAGTTCGGAGATTGGGAGAAGGAGATTCTTGGGCGTGGACAGCACTGGGCTAACCTGGTTCGATCTGGGGTTGAGGCACACATCCGTTGGGCTTGCCGTATGAGGACGCACGAGCTCGCACGCAGATATTTTTTTTTCAGCATGCAGCGCGTATTGGTGTGCCACCAGATCTATCTCTGACGCCGGCACCGTGCCTGCTGTGCATCGCTGCCCTTTCTGTGAGTTCGAGTCGGCCAAGTGTGCTGCGGTGAAGATGCATATTGCTCGGCTTCATTACCAGCAGCGCTCGGTCGCTGCCAGATATGTTCACGGCCCTACTTGTTCTGTATGTCTTGTTCGGTTCAGCACGGTTGAGCTTTGTATTGACCACCTTGCGTATGGGAACCCGAATTGCTACATCACGGTCCTCTCCAATATGGTCCCTGAGGCTCCTGAGGTTCTGGAGATGGTTCGGGCCCAGGAGGCCTCTGACAGGAAAGCTGCTCGGAAAAAAAGGGGCTATGAGAAGGGGGGCCTGGTTTCCTGCTTATCGTGTTCCTGGGCCTCGTAATGTTCCGCAGATTTCGTTTTTACCGTATCGGGATGCCTGGGAAGTTATCCGCTCCATGGCCTACCAGTTTGAAAATGTTCCTGAGCCCCTCTATGAGACTCGTGAAATGGACCCCCGATATGAGGCCCTGCCAGAAGATGAACATCAGTTTGAACCGCTTGCGTATGCTGGCCTTCTGCCGAGCATTGCCCTCGGCCGCTGCAGTATGCTGTACTTGCTTTTCTTCACCTGTTCTCAGGAGCTAGACGTGCTGGAGATGTTCAGGACGAGCTTGAGAGAGTTTCGGGCCCGGTGACTATCATCATTATTTCGTGTGATGTGGCCTGTGACGCTGTGAATGGGGACTTGACCAGGGCCGACATTGTTTCAAAATGGGATCAGCTTTTGAGAACAGGTCGGGCCATAGGTTTGATTGGCGGTTCCTCCCTGCGAGACATGGTCAGCAGCGAGGTGGCAGGAGCTCAGAGCTGCAGACCGTTATCGTCCACCTGCTCCCCTCCGTACTCTCAAACATCGTTGGGGCAGACCTGATGTCAGTCTCCGTCAGCACCAACAGCTCTCCATCGGCTCTCAGCTCTTGCTCAGCCAGCACCAGTTGATGCTGACTTGCCTGGAGGTAGGAGCTTGTGCACTGAAAGAGCACCCTGAGGTTGCTCACTGGGAAGAAAGGGCACCCAGTTCGTGGCAGTCTGCCACGTCGTGTGCTCTGAGTGCAGCTCCCCCCTCTCGGACGGTCTCATTTGACCAATGTGTTTTCGGCCAAGTGAGCAAGGCCCCTACGACGTTTCTGTGTATTCGGTTGAGTTCCCTCGTGGAGGACATTTTAAGTCAAGGAAAAGGGGGAAGGTGCCCACATCCGTAGAAGACCCACACCACCCTCCTCGGCATTGACCCGACCACAAGAAAATGGCGTACGGCTCCCAAGAAAAGGTACCCTCAGGACCTATGCGCTGCCATGGCCAGAGCTGTTGCCCAATATATGGAAGAGGCTTTCAATTTATGTGATCCCGATGATCTAGATTCTAGTGACCTACCTGACGAGCTGAGTGCCTTCTTTCAGGCTCTTGATTTATATGCTGCAGACACCGCGGAAGGTCAGGCTGATATAGCTCTCGATTTTGCTGGTTTCAGATCGAAGGGGCCCCGGGACACCCGTTTCGACCGCCCCCTGGAGGGTGTTGCCCCTCCCCCACTGGCGAGACCTCAGCAGGCTCCTGTGGAGCCTGAACCCTGGCCTGTGGAGGAGGAGGACCCGTGGGCGGAGGAAGGCATGCTCCAGTCTCGTGAGGCGGCTGGTGTCCCGTGGGATCCCCAACCCCCTCCTCCTCCTCCTCCTCCCCCCCCCCCCCGCCGGTGAGCTCAGCGACGAGCTCAGACGCCAGATCCAGGCTCGGCGGGAACAAGCACGCTTCGACGTGCTGTTCGGCGCTCGCTTCCAGCAGGAGGCCTCTTCTCTTCTGTGAATAGGTGTGGCGAGGTGGGATAGGGGACCCACCTTTTTTTGTTGATGTATTGTGTCTCTCTTGCATAGCGCTTGATTGCCATTATATCTGTGGGTAGGCTGACCATGAGCCTCAGAGAGTCAGAGTCAGAGTCAGAGAGTCCTCCTTTCAGCGAACCCTTTCAGTGAGGGCTCTATGCCGCGGCGGCGGCCGCCGCGGCGTAGCCCGTCAGTCCGACGGCCTCAGGTGGGCCCCGAACTCGTCCTCCTCGAACTTCTTTGCGACGGACGCCCCTCCTTTGCTCGCGAGCTGAGGGGCGCCCGACCTTCTCTAGCCGCTGTGCAGCTCGGCTGAGCTGGCGGCCCCCGTATGTTACACGGGGGGCGGGCCGTTCCCCCCTTCGGCCCGAGGGCTGGGGAAGGCCTCGCCGCGGCGCACGGTGCGCCGCCTCCTTCACTTTGCGTGAGCTCCTCTGAGAAGTCGTGCATGCTGAGAACCGCTTCTGAGGATCTTGCTCCTGTCCTCTTTGTGGGCGGACCCTTCACTTTATCGATCTTCAGAGCTGTTGAAGACCCTGCTCCTGTCCTCCTTTCAGCTATGGTTGTGGTAAGCTCATCACTGCACGCTGCTGAGGACCCTGCTCCTGTCCTCCTTTCAGCGGGCTGGTCTGGTCGAGGTGGTGGTTGTTGTTGATGAGGTGGAGGTTCTGGGGTTGATTGTCTTTGTAGTACCTCGCAGCTGAGGACCCTGCTCCTGTCCTCCTTTCTGCGGGCGTGCCTTCTGGAGATTGGTTCTGGGGACCCTGCTCCTGTCCTCCTTTTCGGTGTCTCCATGGCATGCTGATCGAGCCTGGCTGTTGAGGACCCTGCTCCTGTCCTCCTTTCAGCGGGCACTGTCATGGTTGAGTCGCGCCGCACTGCTGAGGACCCTGCTCCTGTCCTCCTTTCAGTGGGCTGGTGGAATCGAGGTGGTGTTGGTGGTTGGATGGGTGGTGGTTGCGGGGTGGGTGATCGGTTGGTGGCGCGTCCCATAGGTTGTAGATGGTCATCTTGAGTGTCTATGGTCGGGTCGTGGGGAGAGCGTATTGTTGCTGGGGTTGTGGTATGGGTTATGGGCGCACATGAGAGGCCTCCATGCACCGACTTCAAGTGGGGTTCGTGGCGGCCCCACCTCGTCCCGCTATGGCTAGGGGTCACGGTGCCCTCGGTGGGGGCGAACCCCAGGCTTGGTGTTTGCTGTTGTCGTCGGTGGGGGATGTCTCTGCTGCCTTCAGCTTCGCCGCGTCGGCGATCGGGTAAGCTCCTCCTTCGCCATGGGGATGGTGGAGGTGGCGAGCTAGGGCGGACCGCGGGGGCGCGGGTAGTGGCCGTCCTACCCCCCCCCCTGCCCCTCACCATCCCCCCTGGTAGGCGCGGGCAGTACTCGTCCTGCCCCCCCACCCTTCGAGCCCGTCTCGAAGTTTGATCCTTGCCCAACCAGGGCAGCGTTGACTTGTGGCGTGGTGTGGTAGGTCGTACCTTGGGTCGTGGGGTGTAGCTGGTCGGTGGTGCTTGGCAAGAGTGGAGTGGGTGTGTGTGTGTGTGCGTGTGTATTGCGGCTCGCAAGTGCCCGCTGACCTCTTGCACGAGCTGCCGCTGCCTTCAGCAATACTACAAAACGTGGCGACTTGTGCCTGGGGTGTTCCCTCGCATTCGGGGCTTCCCCAGGACTTGCGTCCTAACGCCTCTGGCAAAACTTGGCGACGCCGCCTGAGGTGTTCCCACGCACTCGGGGCTTCCTCGGGACTTGCGTCCTGGCGCCTTTGAACTTGTCGTCGGTGACACTCTTCGTCGCGTTCGTCTTCGGCATGAGGCGGCACTTCGTCCTCTCGTTCTATGTAGTAGGCGCCGTTGGTGTTCAGGTTCGGGCTGGCGGGAGCAACGGTTGCGGTTCTGAGGCCCCATCTAGCCACAATGTTGCCGTCGAGCAGGTCGGCAATGGTGAGGTCGATCTCCTCTTCGTTTGCCGTGTGCATTGTGTTGCGGAGGTCGTCGCGGGCGCCGTTGTCGAGGATCTGTATGGTGCCGGGGTCGTAGTGATTCGTCGGGGTCTCGTAGACGGTCGCCAGGTTGGCGATGTACCGATATTCTGGGGTCTGCCTGGTGATCGACTCGGCAGAGATGGCTGCAACGAATGGTACTTTGGTAGCGGTCGCCATGAAGATCATACGCAAGACCTCTCGTGTGACGTTGTTGGCGGCGAATATCTCGTCGGCGATGGTTTCGGAGACTTGAGGCGTTCCCCAGGGTGCTGGGGTGCGCCGCTTGCTTGCCCTGCTGCCTAGAATGTCGGTTGCATCGTGTAGGTACCAGGTACGTCGTGGGAACTCTACGTCGATGGCCGCTACCTCGCCATGTGGGATCCTGCGTTGTGCTCGCCGAAGTACTGTCGGAAGTTCTGAGGTATGGCCACCGCTGGGGATGACGATCTGCGTGTAGTCCAGTCCGCTGATGCTCGTGATCCCATTGCTGGCCATGATCTGTTGGAGGTCGGCGGCCTGTCGAGGGCGGTCGGTGATGAAGACGGTTTCTTGGCGCTTGGCTGGTTCTGCGGGCGAGCTCGCGGGTGGTCTGCTTGGTGATGGCTCGAGTCTGGCGAATGCTTTGGGTAGGACGGGCGACGTTTCGAGGAGAGGCAGCGGCGTGACGTCGCACGGGTAGGCTGGCTTGTCGCTGAAGGTTGGGTGTCGTCCTTGCTTCTTGTTGGCGTTTGTGGCCTCGGCGATGGCGGCGAGGGTATCTGCTATTTGCTGCTCCGTCAGAGGCTCCATCGTCTGGGTGTGCCAGGCGTGCCAGGATTTGCGGCAACGGTGAGCCACCGGTAAGTGCTTGATGAGCCTCGGAAGAGAGTGGTGCTCGGTCTGGCAGCATCGGCACGCGGTACCTGTCGCCCAGAAGCGCGGGTCTTCATGGACTGGATGGTCCCTGCCCATATGGATTAGCATGCCTTGCCTGGAGGCGACTCGGCCGCAGGCGTAGCAGACGTACTTCTGGTTGTTCGTGTCGTCGCAGAGGTCCGTCACTTCAGTTGTGTGATCTGCTGAGGTCATCCAGATGTCCTTCTGGAGCTTGGCGCCTTGAGCTTGGTCGCGAGTGTGGAGAATGTATGCCTTCGAAGCTGCCTTGACCGCGTTGGTGAATCGCTTCGGCTTCTGTCGGGCCCAGTTGATGATGTCGCGGTCGTGCTGGGTTTGGCTGGGCCACCTCTCTTTTGGTAAGTACGTGCGTCGGAAGTCGAAGTCTTTCTTGAGCTGGCGGCTCCATGTGCCCTTTCGTTGGCGCTGGCCGTCGAGTAGCTGAAGTAGGACTGCTGGAGCATTACTCAGGAGTTTGGGCAAGTATCGTAGCCGCGCGATCGACTGGTGGGCGATGAAGTCGGGTACTCCTGTCTTGGCGATCGCCTCGGCCTCGGAGATGTGCAGGTCGGGTGAGTTGGTCTTGGGCAGTGAAGCTGCGACTCGGTATGGGCCCATGTACTTGGCGGAAATGTGCCTCAGGTCCTTCCGGGTCAGGTCGTTCCAGACATGGTGGTTGTAGGTAAGCGAAGATGTCGAACAAGAGTGGGCGTACTTGACCTTGGCTTTCTTCGAGAGCTTCTTGCGGCGGAGGATCTGCTTCTCTAGAGGCCGAGCTGCACCAAGTGCACGGTTGACCCTTAGGCAGACGGTGCCGAGGGCCTTTCTGTTGCGTTACCAGCTGTTCTTTGATGGCAAGTCTGTCCAGTTCTAGGTATGTGATGCCCTCCTTGGCTATCCGCTGTTTCTCCTTCTTGGCCCCCGCGCCGTAGTGCATGAGGATGGCCTTGGTCTTTTCGGGATGTGGCTTCAGTCCATGCTGGAATGCTGCTGTGCAGAGCCTGGCTGCTGCCAGAGCTGTCGCGTTGATCAGGTCGTTGGCCTTGGCGGTCGAGCTGTAGTCGGTGAGGTCGTCGACGAGGGACATGTTTCTGAGCGCGCTTCCTTCGTGAGGGGTTGGTGAAAATAGAGGTTTACTGCGTGCCTCTATTTCGTGTCCGCCTGTCTGCTGGCCGTGGGCCTCTTCCTTTCAAGCTGCCTGGTCGATTGCCCTCAGCATGATGGCGCAGTGTATGTTGAAGGCGGCATCCGAGTATGGCACCCCAGGTCGGGTGCTGGTCCGAGGCAGCTGGTAGTGCCTTGCGCTCTTGGCTGTCACCCAGTTGGAGGTGTGGTGATCTGCGATTATGTGGCAGAGGTGCTCGTCGTCGATGTGTTGGTTGTTGTAGGCGGGTTGCTGGAGTCGTTCCTTTAGAGCTGGTCTGGTGAAATCGGGAATGTCGATCCGTTCGATGAGCTCGTTGAGCTCATCAGCGGTGGTCGGCAATTGCATGCAGAATTCCCTGATGACGGAGTGAAAGGCCTCCCTGAGGTCCAGGGAGGTGATGCTGCATGATCTTGATCTCCTCTGGCAGTCGCTGATGAAGGCGAGGCTGGTGTGAGTGATGAAATCCGTGGCCACCTTGGGTCGGGCGCCGCATTGGGTTGCTTCTAGTAGCTCCGGTAGCAGGCCCTTCACACGGGGTCGGAGGAAGGTGCTGTGCATCTTGCCGATGGTGTTGTTGAGCAGGATGCCGCGGTATGATTTCTGGAGCTCCATGGCACCCTGTCCCTTGCGGAAATAGGCAGAGTAACCTCCCTTGGCGGCGATGGGCTCGGTGCTCTCGAAGTGGGTCTTGACTAGGACCGGGTGGAGCAGGCGAGCCATCCCTTCAGGGCTGGCTCTGGACATGTCGTCGGTGAGCTGGTCAGGGCCTCCTCGGCGGCCTCGCTTGGCGGCGGCGAGCTGGCTGGTCAGCTGGTGCTTGGGTATTATGTTTTGGATCTTTGGTCCTGGTCCTGCGTGGCGAGTCCTCTTGTTGTAGTCGGCTGCTACCCCGTCTGCATCCGTAGCAATAGCTTGCTCGACTTTGCCGTAGAAGGCTAGGACGTGGTCGGCGATTTCGCTCTTCTCGGTGAGGGGCTCCCCGTCGTCGTTGGTGCGGATGACGGGCGTCGGCGGCTTCTTTGACTTTCTTCCTCCGAAGGCCAGTAGTCGCTTGGCGTACAGGGCCTCTAAGCGGGGGGCGTGGTCGTCGATCGCTGCACCCATCTCGTCGGCGGTTCTCTCAAGGAAGTCGTCGCGGCCTGTCGTGATACACTTCTGTAGGGTCGACTTAGACGTCCTGAGGAACAGGAGAAGGGCGTCAAAGTAGTGCTGGGCGCTGCGCGCGGTGTTGGCATCGTCGGGTTCCACGACGTGGGAAGCTAGGCTGGGAGTGCTGAGTATGATAGAGGCCACCACAAGTTTGACGTAGTAGCTGAGATCGGCCAGGGCACTCGCATCTGAGGGGTCGGGCAGGAGGGCTTCCGTCGTGATGATATTTGCCGTGTAGCGTAGCTTCTTGTCACCGAAGTGGCTGGCAATCCCGTTTTTCTTGGCGATCGGCGTCGTCTTGAGTACCGAGCGGCGAACTCGCAGAAGAGCAAAGGACCGCCTGGTGAGGTAGGGCTTGTGCGGGGTGCGGCTGTTGGAGCGGCTTCCCCTCCTCCTCCTCCTCCTCCTCCTCCTCCTCCTCCTCCTCCTCCTCCGCTTCCTCCCCCTCTTCGTCCTCTTCTTCCTCTTCCGCCTCCATCACATTTTCTTCTAGGGAACTTTGGAAGGGCAGTGGTTGTAGGTGGAGGTTCAGTTGGCTCTGCTCTCGTGTCCTTGGTCAGCGACGGAGGAGGCGGAGGAGGAGGAGGAGGAGGAGGAGGAGGAGGAAAAGGAGGAGGAGGAGGAGGAGGAGGAGGTTGAGGCGGAGGAGGAGGAGCAGCAGGAGCAGGACAGGGCTTCGGACTTCTGTCGAGACTGTCCACAGCTTTGCGGCTACTAGGAGAGGGGGAGGAGAAGGCGAAGCTGAAGGAAGGCGGCTGCCACTTTTCCTTTCCTTCCGTAGCCATTTTGGCTCAGGCTCCGCTTTTTGTTTCCTCGCCGAGGCGCGGCCGCGACCTGCGCCTGTTGTGACGGGTTGATGGCCAGCGAGGCGCTGGGCGCCTGAATGTCGGGCAGCCGGCACGGCAGCGGGCGGCGAGCGTGGCGCCGCGGTCGCAGCGGCGGCGGCTGGCCTGCGCGCGCGCGGCACCCGCGCGTTGATGGCGGTGGCCGCGCTCCCAGACCTGTACGGGCTGCTGCAGGTGACGCCGAGGGCCACCGCGGCGGAGGTACGCTCGGCGTACAGGCACCGGGCGCTCCTCTCGGCGGCGCGCCGAGGGGGGAAGTAAGACGGGGCAGGCCTTCTCAGAAGGCGGCGGGGCTCAGAAGCTCCCCGGCCTTTTGAGAAGCAATGGTTTCGGAGAAGGCGTAGAAGGCATTAGAAAGCTTCTCAGAAGGCCGGAGGCCTTCTGAGTCTTCTGAGAAAGCCCATTCCCTGTGCCTTCCCCCCTTTGGGCGCGCCGCCGTTCCTCTGCCACCCGGACAAGGGCGGCTGCCCGGAGAGGTTTTTGCTATTGGTGTGCGCCTTCGAGACGCTGTCGGACGAGGCCAGGCGCGCCAGGTACGACCGCAAGAGGAAGCGGCAAGCCGAGGGCGCCGAGGAGGCCGTCGCCGCACCGGGCAGGAGGCGCCACCGCGGGGCTGGCGCAGGCCAGGCAGCGCGGCCGCCGGCAGAGGGCGCGGGCGTGGGCGCGCAGCGCTGCGGCATGGACGACGGCGGGGACGAGACCTTCGCTGCTTCGCAGGGCTGTGCGCGGCGTCTGCGCGCTGCGCTGCAGCGGCTGCGGACCGCGATCCGCCTGGTGCCAGGGGAGCATCGGCAGGCGGCGATCGAGGCGCTGCAGGCCGAGGTGAAGAGGAGTCTGCTCTCCTTCATGGAGGCTCAGCGCAGCAGAGGAGCACATAGCTCCGAGATCGCGCCTGGGCGCGCCGAGCTGGACTCGGCGTCGGAGTCCGAGAGCGATGGCTCCCTGGCGTGCGCAACAGGTAAGGCCATCGGCGACTGGCGCTCGCCGTCGGAGGCGCCTGCGCCTGGCGAGTTGACGGGGCGGCACAGCGGCGAGCGGGCGCCTGGCGGCGCGCCAGCAGCCGCGCCAGGGGCCGCACCGGGCAGGCCCATAAGGCGATCGGACACGCAGGGGATAGAGAAGCTCGCCAGAGGCGGGGCCTGGATGTACCGCGCCAGGGTGATGTTCGCCCATCTCTGCTTCTACACGAGGTTCCAGGGCCGCCTGGAGGACGCCGTGGAGCATCACATCCTGCTCGTGGAGATCCGGCAGATGGCCCAGGAGGGCAGGGGGGAGTTGGCCGCGGACCCGGAGAGTGGGGAGCGGATCCACCGTGCGTTTCGCACTGTGCTGGCCTCCGCTGGCACAAGCACGAAGGACATCGGGCTGAAGGTCCACGTCCGACTCGGGATCTTCGGGCACAAGCGTCAGGTGACAATCAACTCGCCGGTGCTCCCGCTTCCTGAGGCCCTGTCGCTGCGCAGCCGGCTGCTGATTGCACGGTCGCAGAGTTGGGGGCATTTTCGCAACGCTTGGGTGGACATGATACGCAGCTCCAGGTTCCTCCGCGGCCGGATGCGGACCTGCAGGGACGCCGAGGCCTTTGTCGACAGCGTCGGAGCGGTCTTCGAGCCGCTGTGGGGCAACCTGCGCGGCCTCAAGGGCCGCGACTGGGGCACGAACCAGCTGGAGGGAAGGAACGCGAGAACGACCCAGACTGAGCGCGGAAACGTCGGTGTCGATCTTGGTCGCCGTCCAGTTTTTTCGTGGTCAATCCGTGGATCATCCTCGCGAATCGGCGACGGTCAGCATGGATCATGACCAAGACCGGCGTCGACAAGATTCCGCGACTTCTCTGTCATGTCCGTGGACGACTCATGTGCACCGTACCGCGTTGGCGTCTCTCGGAGCGTCGTACATCCTCGACCCAGGCATCCGTTCGGCGTTGCAGCGAGGCCCGGAGGCAGTCCAGACATGGTACAGTGCATGGGCGCCGTTCTCGTATCATGGTCACCGTGTTGATTCCCTCTGCCAGCAGCTGCTCGAGAGGGTACACAGGGCCGCGGCCTCCGTGCAGCGGGCGCTCGCGTCCCGGGCGGCGCTGCTCCTGCGCGAGAGGCGCAGCGCACGGCTGCGGTCGCTGCGGGCGAGCAGGCGCCTGCGCGCGGAGCGGGCGCGCTGGCTGAGGCGCAAGGCCGGCAGGGACATGACCATGGGAGACCTGGCCGAGGCCATCCAGCGGGCGAAGCACGGTACGGCAGGTTCGCGTCGTGTCGACCAGCGGCGAGCCCGCCGCCGGCAATCAACGTTGAACGTTGCCGGCGACCCGAGCCGACGTTTTTGAACAGCTGATTCAGAGTTGAACGATCCCCGCGGTGTCGGGAACCAACGCCGGGTCGACACCACACGAACCCGCGGTTCGGAGGGCACCGAGCCTGGCCAGGCCGATCCTGGGCCCAGGATCGGTGTGTGTGTGTATGTGCGTTCGCCCGGCTTCCTCCCTCCCTCCCGCCGCCGCCGGGCGCCTCCTCCCTCCTCCTGCATGGTGGCGGAATTCGCGTTCGTACATGAACCACAGTCTCATCGCCAGCGCAGTGACCCTGCCTAGCCGCCGACGCCAAAGTGTGTGTGTGTGTGTGCGTTCGCAATTGGGACCTCCACCTGCCGACCGCGCCTGAGACTCCTCTGCGCTGCCGACTTAAAGTGTGTGTGCGTGTGCCGTCCTGCCCAAGCCAGGAGGGCGTATACACCGATCTTGGGCCCAGCATGAGTCTGGCCAGGATCTGGTGTATGGACAAGCGCGTTCCACTACTCGCAGAGTAACTACTCGCAAATGGCCAGGATCCGCCGCGGGGGATGGACCATACCTTTCATAAAGGAAGGCATTTGTTTCGGGCGTTTGCGAGCAGGCACTGCGAGTAGTGGAACGCGCTCTGTGAGTGTAGGTGCATAGTTGGCGTCCTCCGAAAAATGCGCTTCTCCGATGTCGGGGACGCCTGTCCTAGGGCGGCTGTGAAGCTTATATGCCCCGACGTGCCACCAGAAGAGCATTAACTTTCCAGCCGCCTCGGGACGGGGTCCCCGATGCTGGAGCAGTGCACTATTTACCATTTTTCGCCCGCTGAGCCATGCCGAGGCATCTTTGGGGTGTTTCCGACGCCGCGAAAACAACGTTGTCCTTCCCCTCCAGGGGTGCCTCCTCCTGCCAGGACTCCCCAGCTTCCCTCCCCCACGTCTTGCCGGCTCGGTCTGGCGCTGCTTCCTCAGAAATTTGGTTGGCCCATCAGGCTGCATGCGCCTGAACTTGGCATCGCCCATGCGTGTGCATTTTTGCTTTGCGAGGCCAATGCCAGAAAATCAGAACCATTTGGAAGCATCTTGGATCATTTTGCGAGCAAAATGACGCATGACACCGAGCAATTTACGGGAAACAGACGTCCGAGCGATGGCAAGTTAATGTAATGTGCATGTGCCGCCGCATGCTAACGCAAGTCTTGGTTACTCAGACATTGACGCGACTGCTGCTAGAAGGCAGCAGGGGGAGCAGACCATGTAGTAGCCCGTGGTATCGATACCTCGTTTGCTGCGCGCACACACACGTACACACATGCACACGCACACACGCACACACGCACACACGCACACATAGGCACAAACACACAATGCACAACGCAACACACAACGCACAACACACAACACGCTACGCACACACAGCACAACACACAAACACAAACACACACGCACCACACCACAAAACACAACACACGACACACACCACACGCACAACTCAACATACAACACACAACACACACACCATACATTTAGACCTCTGTATATGTTTACATATGTATGTATATATTTATGCTTGTGTACATGTACACACGTATCTGTAGACGTGTATATACACATAGCTCGCCCGCCCCCCACGCCCCCTTCAAATTACTTTCTGTTCCCGCTTGTGTATGCTCTGTGTCTTTCTCCTCCTCCTTCTCCTTCTCCTCGTTTCTTCATCTTCCTCCCGGTTCGTCCCCCTCCTTTCCCTCATCCGTATCCTGTTCTCCGTCATCCTCCTAGCGATCCTCATCAACCTCCGCGCCCCGAGAAGTGTCGTAGGAGCTGCATTAGAAACGGTAGTGCTAGAGGTAGTCAAAGCTGGGGGCCGTAGTAGTGCTCGCAGTCAGAACTGCTGTACGACCTGGCACAGGAGATGCAGTCGGAACAAGTAGCAAGAGTTGGAATGAGAGCTGTGCTACATATTGGCACAGGATCTGCAGTGGGAGCTGTCTTGACTGGTTGCGCCAGGGACCCGTAGAAAGAGCAGTCCAAAAGTATGTATGCAGTAGGCATGAAGTAGGAGTTGCAGTGGCGGCAAGAATAGACACATGAGCTGCGGTGGGAGACGCGTTGGCAGCTGCATTGGGGTCGGCACTACTAGGTGCAATCGGAAGTTGAGTGTGCGCCTTCGTAGGAACAGCACTTCAATCTGTTCCGAGTTGTTGTGTAGACCGCAATGAGAGCTGAATTAGTAATGTAATAGGATTCGCGCAAGAGGTTGTAGTCGGAGCTGTAGCCAGAGTTGTGATGGGAGCTGTATTGGTGGCCGTGTGAAGGAGCTGCACTTGGAGGTGCAATAATATTTGTGAACGTATATGCAGTAGACATTCAGTAGGAGCTGCCGTGAAAGCTGGACGACTGGCTGCAAAAAGAAAAGCATTTGGAACTACAGTGTATATCATTTGCAACTGCATAACGGTCAGTACTAGTAGTATCAATATGAAGTGTAGTATGCGTTCCCGTAGAAACAGCACTGACAGTCGCGCGATTGTTTATTGTGTAGATTGCAATGTTGGTGGAACCAGGACATGCGATAGGAAATGTGTAAACAACTGTAGCACAAGTTGTACTTAGAGCTGCAGTGCAGTTTGAGCTGTAATAAGAGCGGTAAGAAACGAGGTGTTGTAGGGATTGGAATAAGAGTTGCATTAGTGGTTGTGGGGGGGAGCGGCTGTTACCGGATGTAGAAGGAGCTGTTCTGTGATTTGTGTAAGATTTGTTAGTGGAAGGCAGCAACAGCAAGAGCTGCTGTGGGAATTTAGGGTTTGCTGCCAGAAATTGCAACGGGAGCTCTACTGGCGGTTGTGTCGATAAACTGCAGTACGAACTGCATTCATCTAATCCATATACGTTATAATTGGAATTCGAATGGGAGCTGTTCTGTTGGCTTCACTAGGAACTTCATGTGGAGCTGCAGTGGGAGATGCATTGAGACTTGTCTTGGGACCCGTACCATCGGATGCGATTCATGTTTAGTCAGTGGTTTCGAAAGGTCGGTGCAAGAAGCTTCCGTTGGACAGATACGGTTTCTGGGGATTGCGACTGGAGCTGCGCTGGGATATGCAATCGGATCTGAAGCATTAGATGTGGTCCAAGTTGGAGCAGGAATTGTGGTGAAGAGAGCGTTGGCGGCTGCAGTGGGAGCTCTTCTAGGAGGTGCGGTAGAAGATGCAGGCGCCGCAGTGAAAACTGAAGAGGGAGCTTTTGCAAGGTTTGCCGTAGGAGTTGTAATAGCAGCTGATTTCCTGGCTGCAGCAGGAACTGCATTGGCACTTGTCGCGGCAGTTGCAGTAATGTTGTGAACAAGCACGTCAGGAACTGTCATACTGACATTGGTGTGTGCTATGGCGAAAGCTGCGGCAGTTGTAAGACTGGCTGGAACAAGAATTGTAACAGGAACCCTAAGTCGAGCTGTATAAACGACCATCAATAAAACGATTCGTAATAGGAGCTGTCGCAATAGCTGCTGCAAGAAGTCTAGTGAGAGCTGTGTTGGGGGCCGCATGGCTATAAACAGAAATGCAATCGGTTTCTTTTAGGACCTGAGCTAGGGAGGTCGCTGCAAGAGCTGCAACGGGAACCGTAGCACGTGCTCTAGTATGAGCTACAACGGGGGCTGGACGATTGGCTGTGCAAAGGCAGTGTAGTAGGAGCCGTAGTAATATTTGTCGTGATTTCGGTAGTAGGAGGTCTAGTGGGAGCTGTTCTACGAGGTAGGCGGGCTAAACTTTAGTCTAACTGTAATGCGGGTTGCTTTCGGGGATACACTACCAGGTGCAGTATTTTAATTGTCGTAGGAGCTGTGGTGCGAATTGCATCGTAAGCTGCGCTTGTTCTTGGACTTGTATTTGCAGTATGGACTGTGACGGAAAGTGTAGAGCAAGCTGTTGTGGGATTTGTAGGGGGAGCTGTAGTGGGACCTGTGCTACTGACTTTATTAGGGAGTTGCGTGCGGATTTGAGTAGGAGCGGTACAGTTGGCAGTAATAGAAGATGGGGTCGGGGCTGCAGCAAGAGGAGCAGAAGAGTTCTCACGTAGGAGTTGCAGTGACAGCTGTGGCACTGGTTGCAGCAAGCCTTGACATGGGAGCTGCGGTCGGGGATGTAATAGAGCCTCGGTAGCAGGTGCACCGGGACCAGCATCGATAGTTCTGGCGGGAACTTTCGCGAGAGCTGCGAAAGCTGTGCTACTAGTTGTAATGCGGGTTAAAGTAGGAGCTGCATTGTGAGACGTACTCGAGAGCTGCATTGAACTGTAGAATGGACTGCCGTAGGAGTTGCAGTGAGAACTGCGTTGTCGATTGCCGTGTGATTTGTTTTGGGAATTGTAGCGGGAGATGTGGGGGGCTGCAATAACGCAGCAGAAGGATCTATGTCGATAGCTTTGGGTCGGAGCTGCATTTGGAATTAAGGCGGAAGCTGTGCCGTTGGTTGCGCGTGGATTGTAGTGGGAGCTTGACTGTGAGCTGTGCTGAGCACTTTGCCACTCACTGTCAGTGCGATCCGCGTCGGCAGCTACAGGGAGACGAAGCACACGAGGAACAGGGGCGTGCGTGGGAGAGCAGCGAGGACGGTATCAGAAGATACGGGGAGAGCGAGAATTACGATGTGATCGGCGCCAAACACATATGCACGCACGCACTCGCGCGCCAGCACTTCAGAAGGAAAGGCGTCCATGCCTGGGGGCGTTCCAGTCGAGATCGGTCAGAAGTCGTGCTCCATCCTCGTGGGGCCCGCACATCTCGGGACAGGTCGCTCCTGCCCCATTCGCAGGTGCTGCGATGCCCGGCAGGGCGCAGCAACGCTCGCCGCAGTGCGCTGCGAGGTCCAGGCTGGTGCTGCGCGCCAACGTGGTCGGCCCCCCTGTCAGAGCCCAGCGTCATCGCCTTTGATGTAGCGCGACTCCATCGCGCTGTTAGATCGATGGCATTTCCGGAGAGTTGGGCGGGGACGTGTTTCTTTCAATGTTCGTTGATCCGCCGCCCGCAAGACATGCTACTCCTGGACATCGAGCCGGCCCTCTTGAGCGACGGCGCGTCAAGATCCAATTCATCCGCGCTTGTTTATTGGGCGTTCGCTGGTGCGCATGAGGCGGCCAAGTCTGACTGCGCGGTCTAGTTGTTCGTCTGTATCCTGTTGACTACGTCGTTTCTCGCTGCAGTGGGAACCTGCGTGGCATTCTAAGTGGCATTGCCGATTTCTGGCTTCTTCTGATGGGTGCGACCAGCCGTGCCACCGCGTTCGGTGCTGCTTCTAATTGCGCGGGTCTCTAGTCTTCCTCGAGCTGGTCATTATTGCGGGCGCAGGTTCGAACGCGCGTGAAAACCCTGCATCCGCGGTGGCGTTCTGGTTTGAGAAGGTCTCTGGGGTTCTCGTTGCTCTTTCAAAGTCTCGGGCATCAGGCTCAGGGTCGAGCGCGAGAGGGAGATGTCCAAAGAAGCGCTAGCATCGGGGCGCCCACGCTCGTGGTAAATCGGGAACGTAGATCCGCAACCTCGGGTGAAAATTGCTCTGGAGCATTCATCGCGCTGGAGGGCGGCAACTCCGTGGCCTTTCCGTTCGTGGGCAACAGAATCAGGATTCAAGCTCAGCGGTGGCAGCTTTGGCGGCGTTCAGCTTCGCGGCGTTTGCACTCGCTTAATAGGCGACTTTGTGTTCGCGCTCGTGGGCAGCGGCGTCTGGGTTCAAGCTTGGCGGCGGCAGCTTCGCGGCATTCGCGCTCAGGCTTCGCGGTGTCTGGCACTCGCGGGCGACCACTGCGCGGCGTTAAAGGTCGCGGGCGGCAATTTCGTGGCATTCGCGCTCGTTGGCCGCAGCGTCGGTATCTTCGCGGCGTTCAGCCTCAGCTTCGCGGCGTTCGCGCTCCTAGTCAGGCAACTTTGGTGATCGCGCTCGTGGGCCGCCGTCGCGTTGGAGAATGCGTTTATTTTCAATCCTGGCGTTTCGTTGTCCATGAGCCGGACAGTTTCGCAGTGGCAGGTTTGAGTGCGCATTGAAACCCTACGGCCGTCGTGGTGTATATGTCTAGGGATGTCATACTCCTTATTTTCCTTATTGCAAGATGGCGCTTGGGTGCGCGATGTTTTCAGGCTCGTGGGCAGCAGCCTCGCGGCGTTCGCGCTCGCGGGCAGCGTCTTCTCGGCGCGCTCGCGGGCGCGGCGTTCGGGTGGCCGAGCTCGGCGACAGCAGCTTCGCGGCCATCGCGCCCGGAGGCCGCGGGTTCGAGGTTTTCGCCCTCGGGGAGGAAGTTTCGCGGTGTTGGCGCTCGTAGGAAGCGCCTTCGCAGTTTTCGCGCTCGCGGGCCGAAGCCTCGTCGCGGCGCTCAGGTTCGGGGGCGGCTTTTCGGGAAGCGCGCGCCCTCAGGCGGCCGCTTCGCGGTCTTCGCGCTCGCGGGCGCCAGCTTCGCGGCGCCCGGCGCGCGCGGGTGCCAGCTTCGTAGCGCTCGCGCTCGCGGGCGGCGTGTTCGCGGCCATCGTGCCCTGCTCGGGGGCAGCAGCGTCGGGGTTCAAGCTCGGTGGCGGCGGCTTCGCGGCGTTCGCGCTCACGGGCTTCGCGATGCCTTGCGCTCGCTGGCGACATCTTCGCGCTGGCCGCGTTGGCGGGCGGCAACTTCGCGGCGCGTTCGTGGGCTGCAACGTCGGGGTTCAAACTCGGCGGCGGCAGCTTCGTGGCATTCACGATCGTGGGTAGCAGCGCAGGTATCAAGCTCGGTGGCAGCGCTTCGCGGTCATCGCGCTCGTGGGCCACGGCTTCGTGTTCGTCGCGCTCGTGGGCGGCAGCTTCGTGGCGATCCCGCTCGTGGGTGGCCACTCTGTGGTGTTCACGCTCGCTGGTATCCAAGTTCGCGGTGCTCGCGCTCGCAGGTGGAAGCTTCAGGGTGCTCGCGCTCGCTGGCAGGCATATTCGTGACGTTCACGATCATGGGCGGCAGCTTCGTGGTGTTCGTCCTGGCTGGCAGGCCCTTTTGCGGCGTTCACTCTCGCGGACGGCAGCTTCGTGGCGTCTTCGCTCGTGGGCGGCGCTTTCGCGATGTTCGCGCCCGCTGGCAGGCAACTCCGTGGTGTTTACGCTCGTGGGCCGCAGCTTTGCCGTGATCACGCTCGGCGGGGGGAAACCATGCGAACTTTGCCATTCGGGCTTTGAAGCGTGTTAGGGGTGTGCCGAAATCGGCTGGGGAACGCCATGTGAGCTTAGCCGCTTTGGCCTTCTGTGAGGCCTCCTTTATGGGGCCACGAAGCATGTGATGGGCGTGCCGACATGGGCCAAATGCGGAGGGCAGAGGCAGGAGGGAAAGGAAGAGGTGGAATGAGCGGAAGGTGGAATGGACGTGGGGCGTTGCGAATTCAAGCCGAGGAGGACAACACCACGTGATGGTTGGGGAACGCGTTCCGAACACAAAACAACCATTTGAAACGTCAGGAAATGCGAGAGAGGCCAGAGGACGTAGTAGTATTCATAGTGCGTCATGGCGTAGGGGAGAGGGGGGGGCGGGCGGTCCAGGCTTGAATCTTAGATGGAGGAGAAGGCGGAGGGAGGAGGAGGGATGCGAGGGTGGGCAAGGAGGAGAAAGGGATGATACATGAGAGGTGAGAAGAGAGGATGGGGGAGAGGGTGGTGGTGTGGGGGGGAGGTCGGCGGAGAGAGCAGGGAGGAGGGATGAGGAGGGAGGGGGGAGGAAGACAAATTGGATGCGCTCGCGCCAAATCTGACACCACGTTGCGCTGATGTGTCTGTCCGCCGACAGGTGTCATAGTGGTGGACTTGGAACCTCCCAAGCGGACCCTGTCGTGCTATGCGCAAACAGAACATGGGAGCTGTGTGCGCTGGAGGAGCATGTGGCGGACGAACAGGGGGAAAACAGGATAAGGAAGGAGGGGGACGAGGAGGTACACGAAGGAAGGGCACCAACAGGAACAGGAGTATGAGGAGCGGGAAGAGCAGTAGGACCAGGGGTAGGCGGAGGAGGGGAAAGAAATCGGGCGACAGCGACACCGATGGACTCGGATCCAGAATAGTGGTCCGCTCTGGGGCGAGAGCGCCGATCCTAAAATGAGGCCAGCACTGCGCTGGAGCGGGAATTCCATTTTGAAACCGCTGTGAATCACGATATGCGGACAGCACCACATACGTGGGAGAAAAAAAAACTCCGTTCGGACAGGAACCGTGGAAAAAAAGATAGTCGTATGATATCGAAGTATTAATATGAAGTACTTTGGAGGGAGGGAGGAATCCGCATGGAGGGTCATGGTACAAATCGCACAAGGCGGCCTCCGCCGCCCGCAACCAAAGGATTTTAACGAAAAAATATGATGGCACACAGGCCCGCTGGGAACGTCCAGGACAACGGGGTCCAACTGACCGTTGGGAGAGGATGGGGGAGAATGGGAGGGAGGGAAGGGAGGCAGGGAGGGCGAGACGAGGGGTCGAGGGGTCCAAACAGAAGGGCCCATGCAAAGCGGGCGCGCGTACAGCAGTCCATTATTTTTGCCTCAATCTGTTGGCCTCAATGCCGGGGCGACCGAAACCACAATGGCGGGAGGGAGCAGGAGGAGGAACAATGGACGATGGCACCGCGGAGCGAGCGCCGGGCGCGCCAGCGCCTGCGCCCCCTGTTTCACCCTTCCCCTGTCTCGTGCCTCCTCCCTCCTCCTCCTCCTCCTCCTTCCTCCTCCTTCCTCCTCCTTCCTCCTCCTCCTTCCTCTTCTTCTTCCTCCTCCTCCTCCTCCCTCCTCCCTCCTTTCCTCCCTCCCTCCCTCCCTCTCACCCACCCTGCCTCCCTCCCTCCCCCGCCCTCCTGCGCGAGGCGCCCACGCAAGAGCCCGTGGCGCACAGGCAAGGGCGCACCGCGCTGCACTGCCGCTCCGCCCTTCCTGCGCGGGCGCGGCCGCCGTCTTCGGGGCCGGCTCGGCCACGGGTGCCAGATGGTGGTGGCGATGACGATGGTTCGGAGGTTTCTTGCGAGGGTTTCTTGCGGCCGCGCCCGCATTGCAGATCTTGACTGCTTTTGGCGCCTGTTTCAGGCAGGTGGGGTCTACCCCATGGGACGCACTGCTGCCAACAGTCGCGTCGAGCAGAGGTCCAGAGCCAGACCCGCCCCCTCCCACCCCCCTTCCGCCCAATGTCCAGCCGCCGAACAAGAAAACGTTTAACTAGGTATGAGTGCGTCGGCCCCGCAGGGGCGGCGCGCACGCTCAGAGATCCTACAGTATCCGGAGGTTGATGGACCTACCCTGACACGTCGATTAGCGAATTGGCCGTTTTCGGTTCGCGAGAGGGCGTCGCGGCCGTCATTCTTGCGGGTCCAGGTCCGTCGGTTTCGGCCCGAGGCCGTTTTCACTAAATGGAGGTTTACTGAAGAGAGGTTTGTCCACCGCCGAATTGTGTCGACGGTGATCAGGGGCAACGTTAGTGTGGGATGGGGTTTTAAGTTTGAGGTCTTTGGGTTTTGCCGTCGGCTCACCTCGGTTTTCTAGCTTGGCGACGCCTTCAAGCGGCCGCGCCTCGCCGAGTGCGTTCCCAGGGTGCCCTGATCGTCTCGAACGGCGGACAGACAGCCGAGTTATGATCCGAAAACCAAAGGGCAACGTGTTAGAGGAGGATGGGCTCATGGCGGGATGCATCGGCACCCAGTCGCGCACTCATCGCCGATGGGGGCCCGATGGGCCCGCCTCGCCTGGGAACTTGCGGCTTAGCCATCGGGGGCCAGTCACCGATCTACGGGCGAGTTCGTCCCCCCTAATGTTTCCCCTGAGCGGGTCCGACCCGAGGTTATTTGAGGTGGTGGTGGTGGTGGAGGCGGTGGTGACGACGACGCTGCTGCTGACGATGATGGTAGTGATTCAGATAATGTGATGATGATGATGATGATGATGATGATGGTGGTGGTGGTGGTGGTGGTGGTGGTGATGATGATGATGATGATGATGATGATGGTGATGATGATGATGATGATGACGATGATGATGATGGTGATGATGATGATGATGATGATGATGATGATGTGATGATGATGTTGATGGTGGTGACGATGATGATGATGATGACGATGGCGATGATGATGATGACGATGGTGATGACGATCATCATTATCATCAACACATAATCATTAGAATCATCATGGTGATGGTGATGGTGACGGTGATGGTCACGGTGACGGTGATGGTGATGGTGACAACGACGACGACGACGACGGCGACGGAGATGGTGAAGTTGATGAAGATGAAGATGAAGATGAAAGCGAAGATGAAGATGAAGATGAAGGTGACGATGACGATGACGACGACGCTGACAAGATGACGACGCTGACGACGATGATAATGCTGATGATGATGCTGATGATGATGCTGATGATGCTGCTAATGATGATGATGATGATGATGATGGTGGTGATGATGATAATGACGGTGATGGTGAAGGTGATAGTGATGATGGTGATGGTGATGGTGGTGATGGGAATCATGATCATGACTATGCTGGTGATGGTGATGGTGATTATGCTGTTGATGATGATGTTTGTTATCATGATAGTGATGGGGTAATGATGCTGATGACGATGATGTTGATGATGACGACGATGATGATAATGATGCTGATGCTCATGCTGATTCTGATGCTGATGCTGATGCTGGTTTTGATGATGATGAGGAGGAGGAGGAGGATGATGACAATGATGATTACGATGACGATGCTATGTTGATAATGATGATGATGCTGCTGATGCTGATGCTGATGCTGATGCTGCTGATGATGATGCTGCTGATGATGATGATGCTGATGATGATGATTGTGATGGTTATGGTGATTGTTCTGGTGACGATGGAGATGACGATCTCTGGGATGGTGCTGATGTTTGTGCTGATGCTTATGCTGGTTATGGTGCTTGTGCTGACGTTTGTGCTGATGCCAGTGCTGGTGCAGATCTGATCCAGGGTCGAGGGTTCACGGCCCCCCCCCCAGATGGCATGGTCCCAGGATTCCTCGGCCCGCACCCCCCCCCCAGATGGTATGGTCCCAGAGACGACGACGACGACGACGACGACGACGACGACGACGACGACGACGACGACGACGACGACGACGACGACGACGACGACGACGACGACGACGACGACGACGACGACGACGACGACGACGACGACGACGACGACGACGACGACGACGACGACGACGACGACGACGACGACGACGACGACGACGACGACGACGACGACGACGACGACGACGACGACGACGACGACGACGACGACGACGACGACGACGACGACGACGACGACGACGACGACGACGACGACGACGACGACGACGACGACGACGACGACGACGACGACGTACGACGACGGCGACGACGACGACGACGACGACCACGACGACGACGACGACGGTTGCGGCGGCGACGACGCCGGCGGCGGCGGCGGCGACGACGACGGTGACGACGATGACGACGGCGACGACGACGATGACGACGACGACGACGACGACGACGACGACGACGAGGACGACGAGGGACGAGGACGACGACGACGACGACGACGACGACGACGACTCTGAACCACCACAGCACCACACCACATCCACAGGGGGGGGAGGGGGGCACCGCAGCGCAGCACCACGCCACGCCCACCTCTGAACCACCACAGCACCACACCACATCCACAGGGGGGGGGGGGGGGGCACCGCAGCGCAGCACCACGCCACGCCCACAGGGGGGGGCGGGGGGGACCATCGCGCGGGGGGGGGGGGCCCAATGGCATCAGCATTGGGGGGGGCCCAAGCCCTGGACCATATGGATGTTGCTGCTGCTGATGATGAGGTGGAGGAGGATGATTTTGATTATTCTGGAGATGATGATGATAATGATGATGATGATGATGATGATGATGATGATGATGATGATGATGATGATGATGATGATGATGAAGAAGCAGAAGAATAATATGATGATGATGATCTTGCTGATGCTGCTGATGATGATGATGATGATGATAGTGGTGGTGGTGGTGGTGGTGGTGGTGGTGATGATGATGATGATGATGATGATGATGATGATGATGATGATGATGATGATGATGATGTTGATGTCGATAGTGCTGCACCAATTTTCTCACATCCTGAGAGGGCTTATTCTTTTCTCACACCATTCCCTACTCCCTCCTGTCCTTTACTCCTCCCCGCCTCCTTACTCGAATGGTGTATTTTCCCCTGGCGTGCCTGCCTCTGCCTGTCTCTTACTCTCCAAAGCACGCGACCACCCTGCACGCGCTCACGAGTGCAGCAAGTGCAGGTTCACGGACCCTCACATACGACCGCGCCCACGCGCCGGCCAACACCCACGAGCACCAGCGCGACCTGGAGGACCACGCCAGTCCAGCCACCAGCAAGCTCAACTACCTGGGCGAGCCGACTTGGGAGCAGCAGACGAGTCTGCCCTACCACCGGCGCCCGCGGGCACATCAGGAGCCAGCTCGTCATCCAGCGCAGGGGCTCAGGGATGCTCAGGGTAACGGTTCGGGCGACTGTGTCGTTGGACCGCAGAGTTTTGGTTCAGGTGTTTGTGTTGCCTGACCGGGGCTACGAGCCAACCCAGTGACAGGAAAAGTGCCGAAACGAAAATCACGACGAGCTGCCGACGCAGCGGTCGGCAACCCAGCTCCCTCCGACTGGATTCGTTTCGACGTCGCCACGCCACTGCGTGCACTACGCGGGGATTCGCATGAGACACGCATACGAGAACTGCGCAAGCTACACCTCTGGCTGTGGCACACCACTAGGGAGGAAATGGCACGGACACTGCGCGTAGCCAACATCCCTAAAACATCCTCGACCTCATCCCCACAGTGGTTAACAAATGTTGGGAATGTCGTAAGTGGCAGCCACCAGCACGTCAAACTATCCCTGCACTCCGCGTTTGGACACGATTTTCACCAGCACGTCGAGTGCGACATCCTTCGCTACAAGGACTGCGTGATCGTGCATGCTGCACCTCGCGGTGGCACAACGGCCAGGAGATCGACTCGAAGCACGACTCGACGCTGCTCGCTGCCATCGACCGTTCGTGGATCCAGCTGTTCGGCGCGATGGGGACGTTCATCGTTGACGGGGAAGGTGGCATAATCTCAGCGTGCTTTGTGGAGGAGATCAAGAGGCGAGGAGTCCAGGTGGATATCAGAGCTCCGCGACAGCAAGCTTGTTTAAGCGAGCGACGTTGGGCCATACTACGATGCGTACATCACACCACGGAAGAGCAGCTAGAGCGCGAAGGTAGCACAACCAACTTCGACCCTATGCTGGCTCACGCGGTGCTTGTGGGCAACAACCTCACCCACGTTGGCGGCAACACCACATGCAGCGTCGTCTTCGGCTAGCAGCCCTCCATGCTGCCACCGCTCGAAGCAGACGAACAGGGCGAGGCATCCAGCGTCTACGACGCTGGTGCCAGCTCTTCAGCTGGTGGGGAAGTGCAGCCTAGCCGACTGCAGCGGCGAATCCGAGAGATTGCACTGCAACGCATGATGGAGGCCACGCCGATCTCGCGCGGCAGCCGCTCCTTCCGGACACGCGCCGCGGAATCTGGATGGGGGCCGCTTCAAAGTTGGCGACCAGGCGGAGGTTCGTAGGCCCCCGAGCACACAGGGCGTGTCGGGCTGGGCGGGCCCTAGGACGGTCGTGTTTGTGGACCCGACGCGAGGCAGAGTGGCGGTCAAGTGCCGCCGAGCCGACGTGGTCTGCAGATCGCAGGACGTCTGGACTTTCATCGGCGCCGTCTTCGACGACATGAGCACCTGCTTGGCGCGAGCTGGCCTGGCCTGGGACTGCGTGGGTGACTCTTTGGAGCACATCGTGCCAGGCTCTGGCGCCAGGACTTTCCGCCACAGGGAGGGCGCGAGGGGCGTGCGGATTACCGCGCAGACGCGACAGCCCCCAGACATCGTCGAATCTCTGCGCCACGAATCCCGCGGGAGTTTTCTGCCGCGGGACGCCCATGCCATGCGTCTGATGCGCGGCCATAAATCCGCGAGCGCCCCTTCGGAGTCCAGATGATATTGAACATATTCACCTCGACGGCGCCTGGTTCGACACCCATTGGCGAGCAGCGGCGGGAATCTCACATCGCCCAATTGGTTTTGGGCGACGAGGCGCTTCGGGCAGCGAGCTCAGGATGATATCCAGATGGGAGGCTCGCTGACTATGACATCGGCGCGTTCGAGGGCGCTGTCGGCGCCGCCGAGGGGGGCCCCATCGGCGCCGCCGGCTTTGCCCGAGGAGATCGGCAGCGATATCTCTGGCCACGTCCAGCAGGTGATGCTGGCAGCCCGGCCCGAAGTCGAAGGGGCGGAAGATCTGGCCTAGGAGCTGGAGGAGTTTGGAGAGCGATTACGGCCGACAAAAGATCTACGCTGCTGTCGACGGCGCCGCGACTGGACTTGGCCGTCAGCCACGCAAGTGGCCCCGGCGCCTCGAGACGCAGCGCTGGCGCCGGGGCAGCTACGCGCAGCGCCGCTGCTACCTGCGCGGCGTCGCCCTCGGACGACGGCGCCGCGCTGGGGGAGGAGGGCGAAGGAGGAAGACGCGTGGAGTTGCACCTCGACCCAGCAGTGCGCAAATCGGCAAATCATTCCTGAGCTCTTACGAGGAAACGCCCGGCAACCGCGCGCCTGGCGATTTCCGGGCAGCCGCGCTGAACGCGAGTGCCGCCGCCAAGACCGCGGCCGCCAAGTGCGCCGCCGACCTCCTGACCAACGAGGAGGCGTTGAGGCTGTCGCGGGGCGTGACAGCACCCATCCTCGAGGAGCTCGCCATCTGGGTCAGGTGCAAGTTCTTCGAGAGGCGGCCGCTCATGGGCGCCCGGAACGCCGCGGACTCCAGACTGCGCGCGAAGCACCGGAGGGGGCTCGGCGATGAGGCCGCGAAGATCACCCGGTGCCGCGCGGCGCTCTGGGACTGCCGCGACATGGGCGCCGCAGCCATGGAGACGTCCGCGGGGGCGGCGGGGCGCGCGCTGCGTCGCGCGCTGTCCGCGGAGGCGGCGCGTCGCCTGGAGTGGGTCTGCGTCGCAGCGGACATCGAGAAGGCCTTCCTGCGGGGCGCGACCTGCGCCGGGGCGCTGGAGCAAGGCGACGCGCCGCGCGAGGTGAACTTCGCCCTGCCGCCCGGCCGGGCAGCCATCCACAGGCGGGCGCCCGGCTACGAGTCCCTCGACGAGTGGGCCGAATGCCTGCGCTGCATCGAGCCGGGCACGCGCTGCAAGGACGCGCGCCGAACATTCTTCTTGAAGCTCGCCCAGGTCACGCGCTCACTAAGAGTGCAGGCGCCTAGCCTGGTCAGCGGGGCCCGGAGCTCGAGGTCAATCGCAAGGCTTCTGGTGCCTATGGCGCGGGCGACTCGACGCCCGTGCTCGCGCTGTCCAAGCGCGTTGCCGAGCGGAAGATCGCTGGGCGCATGGAGCGCGTCGACCGACTGATCGGCCACATCGAAGCGTCTTCGGCGCGATGGAGGGTGGCTATACGAATGTACCAACTGCGGAGCACAGCAACGCCGCAGCGCCGATGGAGCAGCGACGCTTTGCCAGGACGAGTACATCGACGCCCTGATGCCGATCGGGGACGTCGACCTGGCCAAGGCGAAGGCCGACGAGCCGGCAGGAGGTCCACTTCCAGACCACCTTGTTTCTCTCCCCTGGCAGCGGCAGCCTGTGCCCTGCTCGCCCAGCACCGCGTCGCCGCGCGCGTTTTCGCGCTGCAGAAGGCCATGGGCAAACTGTTCGTCCACCACGCGATGCAACTGATCTCCGCTGTCGTGGCCGCGCAGAAGGTCAAGGCGCGCGTCGCATCTCCCCCAGTGGAATGCGATGGCCGACTCTGCGCGCGCAGCGACGGGTCGTTCAAGGGGGGGGGGGCGACAGGATGCGGCGTGAGAGGAGCCGCGTGCGTGCGATTGGGCAAGCGCCGCCGCGCCGGCAAGGAGGCGCGCCACTTGCTCGACGCCCTGAGATGATCGCGCAAGCTCGCGTGCAGATCATGATTCGGATTGGAGCTGCTCGCAGCCCGCGGAGCAACAGACGGCAAGCAGGCGCGCCTCTTTGCGCCCGCCTCCTGCGGAGATCAGGTGACAGGGAAGAGGGTGTTTGCGCGGTGCCTGCGACGGTGCTCGCGGGCGGCGCGCCCGTCTTCTTGGCCCTGGCCGCCGTGGATCCCGCTCGACCCCCGTCGGGGAACCGCGCGGCAGGACATGTTTTGCGGTGGTTATCAGATCAATTCCGCTTCAGGCAGATTAGGGGCATGCCGCGGCGCGACACGCGCGGCGCGGGGGCCGACCCCATGAACGAGGGGAGCATCGCCCGAGAGTTGGTCCTGGACATCACGAGTGGCCAGCTCAGCTAGGACCGCGACACCGCCAAGCTTAGCGAGGAGCGCCGCAAGGAAACTGACCCCCAGCCCCCAGCATGGCAGTCCAACCGAGGGCAAGGGCGACCAGGGCGTCGGCGCGCGAGCCCTGTAGGGCCCCAGGGTGCGCCTGCAGTCTTTGGCTCGCGAAGTCACCGGTTCGCCCAGCGTCGCGGGCAACGACGTGTCGCGCGCATTCCATATAGCGACGGGTTTCCCTCGGAGGGTGCAGCCCAAGCGACGAGGGGCGACGCAGAAATTCGCATCTCGCGAACGGTGCTCGCGAATGCGACGCAGCAAAGCGCGCGGGTGGGTGGGTTGCGTCCGCGAGCTGTGTTCGTGGAGCAGCAGACGAAAAGGACAAGTGAGCACGCGTGTGAGTGAAGCTTGCTCCATGTAGTTGCTTGCTGCTGGCAACTTTATGTCATGTGTCGTTGGTTGGCCCATGCTTTGCATGTGCTGACCGACGAGGCACGGAAGACTCGCTTGAACACCATCTTCGAAGGGTGTAGTTTCCCCTGGCTTGCCTGCCTCTGCCTGTCTCTTGCTCGCCGCCGTGGTGGCTCAAGGTAGCTACTGCCGTGCCCGCGTGATCTGCGCTTCACGTTCTTTCACATTATGTTTGACACCTTGCTTGCAGGCAACACGTCCGTTTTCATCCATCCATCCGCTGCGCGAATCCCACCTCATGCATGAGCTTCCCACTGTATACGCTGTACCTCTTTTCCTTCCAACCTGCCAGTGCTGCGCTTTCCCCTCCAGGGACGCCGCGTGGGAGCGAGACACCTACCCTCTCACCATGTTTTCGGTCAGGAGTTGCGCCTTTCCCATTCCACGATCCCCATGTGCATCAGTACTACGTTCTTCTTTCCTTGGAGGGCACAGGGGAGCGCGGCGCCTCTTTTTCACACCCCCACTCCCGAGCCGCTCCCGAACTCCAGTCGCACGAATGCCACGTTTTCCCCTCAAGGGATACCGTTTCGGAAAGCAACGCCTAACATCCTGTTGCCCGTCAGGGATGGTGTTTTCCTGGGTGCTTCTTCCGACAACTACATGGGTCGTGGTCCGCCGATTTCGAGCGCCACTTCTACAAAATCCTCCATTGTCCCGTTGTGCAAGGTTTCCAGCACCCGCGCTGATGGACTACATGTTCTGAGCGTGTTTCTCTGCCTTTCCCACGCGCCGCCTCTTTTTGCTACCCGCTGTGCCCAATTCGGCCGCGTGTGCCCCACGTCAGCCTGCGAACGTGACTAGGGCTTTCGTTGCTCAAGTTCGCACTTCATGGATCGTGCCTTTCCCAACTCACGAGGCCCACTCCTACGAGTGCGACATGTGAGTGCGGCGCCCTGTTGCTGCTCTCGCATTAGAGCTGCCCCCTCCTGTCGGGCACCCCGCCAGAGCGTAGGGCAAGTTTTCCGAAGGCATTCGTTACGGCCGGTGCCGCCGACCCCGAAGGGGGACGACGACGACGACGACGACGACGCGATGACGACGACGACGACGACGACCACGACGACAATTGCGGCGGCGGCTGCGACGGCGGCGGTGGCGGCGTCGGCGGCGACGACGACGGCGACGAGGAGGCTGATGTGGGTGAGAGTCCTCAGAGATGTTTCTTGGAGTATTTTTTATCCGTAAGGGCTTCGCCCCCTGCCGCCGGCCCCCTCTCTCGGAGAATGGGCCATGGAAGAGCTAAGTCATGAGGCTTTGGCGCTGTCGCGCAGCAGTATCGGAACTTCACGCGAGGCCGATTCGCAATCGGCAAAACCAACTGATCACAAGAGGGGTTACCACACAGGGCGATTGGTAAGAACGTGTATGGTTTACGAGCTTGGTTACCACACCTTGGGATTAAAGGGCCGAGGGAGTACTCGCAGTTTGGGTTACCACGCCTTGCGATGGATGTCCGTGAGGGGTGGCACCGAATTTCAGAAATGTGGCAAATCCCTGTGTTTTTGGACCCTGACCCCGCGGATCTGCGTGAGGGGTGGCACCGAATTTCAGAAATGTGGCAAATCCCCTGTGTTTTTGGACCCTGACCCCGCGGATCTGCGTGAGGGGTGGCACCGAATTTCAGAAATGTGGCAAATCCCATGTGTTTTTGGACCCTGACCCCGCGGATCTGCGTGAGGGGTGGCACCGAATTTCAGAAATGTGGCAAATCCCTTGTGTTTTTGGACCCTGACCCCGCGGATCTGCGTGAGGGGTGTCGATTTCGAGCCCCCCCAGCAATTCAGACAACGCGCCCAGGTGAGGCTAAAAGTCTTGTTTGGGCCTCCCCCCCCCTCGCGCGGTCAATCAACTAGTTACAGTAACCAGCAAGAAGTCAACTAGTTACAGTAACCAGCAAGAAGCAGAACTGTAACACTGGAAACTACAAGCTACAACTGGTACTGGAAACTGCGAACCCGTGCCTACAGCCTGGTTGCCCCACAAGGGGGCCGGCGGATCTCATCTGAACATCGCTGCCTTGTAGCTGTATCGATCTCGCTGTAGCGTGGGCCTTGCCAAGAAAGATCACGGGAGATACTGTTTGCATAACCCTGGGGCCGAGGACCCTGTCAGAACCCTGCTGGCCCTTCAGGCGCCCCGCTGAGGCCCTTCTGGGACCTCGCCTGGACAGAGAGAAGAGTCAGGCGATCGCAAACATGGATTAAGGGGGAGTGGATTAGCGACGGGTCCCGTTTCCATGGGAAATCGGGGATTTCCGCCGCCGAGCGGGGCGGCACTGGCCACATTTTGGGGAGGGCATCTCCCCCGATCCATGGGTTTGGCGACCGCGCGCCTAATCCATGGATCGCGAATCCATGTTTGCGCGCCCCCGAAAGGGACCGCACAGGTTCTGCGTTCTCCGCCCCTCCTATCTGGCGCCGCGGGCACGATCTCCAAGCGGCGTTGCACCGGAGTCGGAGTCTCGGTCCTGCGGCAGGTTCGCGCCGCGTTGACGCGGCGGCAACGCCAGCCGGGACGTTCAAGCTTGAACGCCGCCAGTGGCCGAGAATCGGCCGATGTCGAGCGATCTGCGCCACCGCGGAGCCGTGGCGCAGATCGTTCAAGGTTGAAGGTTGAACGGGGTGCCAGAGACCTACGCCGTCGTCATCGCCGCAGGGGCCTCGCGAGAGGGCGAGGCGCACACCGCGGTGCGCGAAGTTGAGAGACCTGTCGTTTCCAAGCTGCGTTGCGCCTGACTCGGAGCCTCGGTCCTGTCGGGTCCGTCGGTCCTTCCTTCTCCGCCGCCGCCTCGGATCCAGAGACGGCCGCACTCGCCAGCATCCCGCGCTGCTGTGCGAGGCTGCCGCCCGGGGCGCGAGTGAGACAGCGGGAAGCGAGTGCGAGTGCGAGGAGGAGGAGGAGGAGGAGGAGGAGGAGGAGGAGGAGGAGTCAGGCAGGGCCCGGAAGAGTACACACACACATCGGTCTGGAGCGGCCGCGGCGCCCGACACGTCCTCCAGAGATCCCCGATGTGCCCCATCCGATGTTGTCTTCCGTGTTTGCTGTCGTCGACGGGAGCGGAGGAGAACGGGGGGCCTCCCTTTCCCTCCTCGCCTCCCCTTCCCTCCTCCTCCTCCTCCTCCTCCTCCTCCTCCTCCTCCTCCTCCTCCTCCTCCTCCTCCTCCTCCTCCTCCCTCCTCCCTGCCGTCGCCTCTCCCTCTCCCTCCTGCGGGGAGGGGGAGGCGACGGCAGAGGAGGGGGGGAATGGCACGAGAGGCGGGAGCGGAATCGAGCGAGGAGAGGAGGGGGGGGGGATTTCCTTTCTCCCTCAAGCTCCTCTTCCCCCTCCTTCCTCTCCCTCCATCCTCTTTCCCCGCTTCCTCCTGCCTCCTCTCTCCTCCCACCCCCCTCCATACTCCTCCCTCCTCACACCTCCCTCGAGCAGCTGAGGAAGAAAACCTTGGGTTATGTGTCCCTGTCTTGCCACCCCATGGCTCCTCTGCTCTCGACGCCGTGCAATCTCGTTGTTTGCGTGCTCTGGATGTGTCCGACGAAGCAGCTTCGCTTCAAGTCTCGCTTGCACCGCTTTCTGCTCGACGCGACATTATTCTTGGGACTCATCCACAGGGCAGTGCTCGGCGTAGGCTCACGCGTTTGCCAGAGGGAAGGTGGCAGAAGGTGGCGGAAGGCGCAGTTTTCACTTATTCCTGATGGATGTGTTCCTTCGTCCCTCCTCCCTCCCCCCCCTCCCTCTTTCATCCCTCCTCTCTACAACTACCATATGAATGCTACTCTCCTCCCTCCCCCGCAGATGTCCTGAGGGTATTCGCCCCCCCCCCTCCGCATCTTGTTTTTGTACAGGGGATGTGCGCGAGCTGGCTTTCCATATGTTCTGGTTACTTACCGATTATGTACGGCTTTTCAATACTTGTGCTCTCGCTGTAGCAGTGTCCTCATTTTCGGATCGGCGCTGTGCTCCCGTCGTTCTGAATGGTGTTCCCGCCCCAGCGTGGACCACCTTGTTGGATCCCACAGTTCTCGCATGTCCCACAGGTCCCACAGGACCCACAAGTGTCGCAGGTCGCCCCACATGTACCACTGGTCTGACAGGTTCCACAAGTCCCACAGGTCTCGCGGGTCTCGCATGCCCCAAAGGTCCCACAGGTCCGACAGGTTCCGCAGGTCCCACATGTCCCAGAGGTGTCGCATGTCTCATAGGTCCCACAGAAGTCCGCAAGGTCCCACAAGTCAGGCAGGTCCTGCTTGTGCCACGGATCCCACAGGTCTCGCAGGTCCCACAGGTCCCGCAGGTCCCACAGGGTCCCACAGGTTCCACAGGTCCCTCAGGTGTCGCAGGCCTTGCAGGCCCACAGGCCACAGAGGTCCCCCAGGTCGTACAGGTCCCACAAGTTTCCCTTATCCGACTGCGCAATGTGAACACGATGCGTTTTTTGTTTTGTTTTGTGGAGTTCCAGGTTTGCTATAGCACGAGTTCGCGGATGGAGAAACTTTCAGCGCAATAGGAAGGCATTGGAGGGAGGGATAGAATGTCAGAGATGGCGCGGCGCATCTTCTAGGTCCTCCCTCAAGCTTTTCTTCGACTTGCTGGATCGGGATTCGGTGCGTGTCCATTTTGGATTTCAGCCGTGAAGTGGTTCGCGGGCTTCCTCACACACCTTGGTCGAGCGCTGGCGCGCGCACGGGAGTCCCATTTTAGCGATTCATTGAGGTGCGGTTGTGTTGGATTCCAGTGGTGGTTCTGACGCTGACGTGAGATCGAGTTTGCCATCGGATTCGTCTTTCGATGGCTGTTCGCTCTGATTATCCTCTCTTGTCGTTTGTTTCCTTTCGTCGTGTCTCTTCGGCCTGTCGCCTCCTCTCTCTCTTTTCCTTCCTTCCTCCCGCTTTGTCGTTTCTGCGCTTTGGGGTCGTCGTTGCTTCCCCCTCGGCCTCGTCTTCCTCCTCTTCCCCCTCATTCCCTCGTCATCTCCCAGGCCGTTCCGAAGCTGGAGTGATCTTGCCCACTTCTTAGGAGAATCTTGAACCGAGCTCATGCAGCGAGTGGGAGAAGGGAGGGGCGCCGGCTCTGGAAAAAACATATGTCAGATATGGCGCGAGCGCACCTAGCTTGCCTGTCTCCTTTCTCCTCCCTCCTCTCTTGTCCCTCCCTCCTCCCTCTTCCTCCCACTTCCCTCCTCCCCATCGTTTCCCTCTGGGTGAGCACCCAAAAGAGAAGGAGCCCAAGTGGAGTACTCGATTTCAGACGCTTCCTAAGACCCCGCTGGCCCAGCTTGTGCGAGAGAGGCGCACAGCGCGCCACTGGTCGTGGAGACATAGCGCCCGCGGTGGGCAGTGGCGGATCACCGAGAGCTCGTCGACTTCCTCGCCCTCCCTCCCTTGTTTTCTGGGGGCGCGGCAGGTTCGTGCCCTCGCTGACGCGGCGGCGAACTCCAAGTGCTCCCACGAGGGAGCGAAGTTATTCGCGCTTCGCGGTCCTCGCTCCTTTTCCACCTTCTCGTCCTCCTTTTCTCCTTTTGGGGGGGTCGGCGCGAGAGCGCGAAGTTATTCGGGCTTCGCGGAGCGCGAAGCGCGAAGTTGGGAGCCCTTGTTTCCTTGTTTTTGAGGGGCGCGGCAGGCTCGTGCCCTCGCTGACGCGGCGGCGAACCCCGACGCCGGCGTTCCTGGTTGAGCGCCGCCAGCGGCCCAGAGTCGGCCGACGAACGATTAATTCGCGCTGGCGGAAGGCCAGCCGCAGAGGGCCACGAGCACGTGCGTCCAGGAGTGCGGGGGGCTGGGGGCAGCGCGGCGGCAGCGCGACGCTCGCGCGGCCCCAGTGGCCCACGGGCTACACGGGAGGTGCTGCAGCGAGTGACTTGTATGTTAGACTGTTCGCTAAACTTAGGGTCGAGCAGCTCACTGCACTCTGAGGCCCGAAACGCCTTAGGAGCCTCCGATGGAGTCATCCACAGCAGCACTTCTTGTGAGGTGGCCTGCTTGCGAGCGATTGCCAACATGAATCGCTGAGTAAACAACCGCTCCGCGCAGCCTGGCTTCAGGGCAAAGACTGTATAAGCGCCATGTGCAAAGGCAGCCCAGCATCATCGCTACAGACGCGGGCCACGCCGACAGAGTGCTTCGCGGGGCGCAACCGAGTGGCGCCACCAACGTGCTGCACGCTCATGGAGAACTGGCTGGCATGCCATTGCCACACTGCAGAGATTGTGATGGCCGCGCATGCATTTACCACAGCGCTCATTTCAGCTCGCACCAATGTTTCACCTTTTGCAATAGAAGGTTGCCGCGAGAGGGACGCATCAGTCTGACTTCCATTACATTTTACTTTTTGAGAGGGTACTTCTCACCACTGTCCTGCGCCGTGCCGAAACTGTCGGATCCTGCCGCAGTTCATCCCGCAGCAAGCAGTCGCCGAGTGTCGGTCCTGCAGCATCTGGCCCACGACGCCGGACAACGCGGACCGCAATCGCAGAGAGCGAGAGAGAGAGAGAGAGGGAGACGCACACGGAGACGTGCTGCCTAGATGCAGCAGCATCCTGCTGGCAAGCGACTGCCAACATCCACCGCTGCAGCTGCTCAGGGATGGCTTCAGCCGCCGCGCTGGCCACAGGCGGGTTTCCCTCGGCGGAGGCGGCGGGCACGTCGCCCTCGGCGCAGGCGGCGGGCACGTCGCCCTCGGCGCCGGCGCCGGGCGGGCGGCATCGGCGCCGCCACAACGTACACAGCATACCAGTACGATGTGTGCGTCGCCCCCTTGAAGTTCCTGTTTTGAGCGTGCTCCGCCGCCTGCGGTTTCCGCAACCCGTCCATCTGCGTGCTCCGCCGTCCGCGCCCGTCCCTTTCATGTTGTGCCCAATGGGGCCCCGTAGTGACCTTCGGCTGCCTCCGACCGCGGCGTGGATCCTCGCCGCTGCGGCCCAGAAAGTGCGTCGCACCCCCACACAGCCGTTTCCCATCCATACCCCGGTCAATTGGCAGATCCCCCGGCAAACTGTTACATTCCCCAATGGAATCGGGGAGTGCACCAGTTTGCGGGCGTTCCTCTGGCGAATGTTTCGGATGGGGTCGTCTTGCAAAGGTCTGGGAAGCAAACTTGTAAGCTTATCAGCAACCATTTAGTTCCTCCGACAAACACCAGGGAATATATGGATTTGTCGGTGCGCTTTGCACTTGGTGGTTGTAGCCGCAGCAGTAATAGTAATAATAGTAGCCGTATGGGTGTACGTGGGAGAATGCAACTCGAATGGAACGAATCTGAAACGCTCGTGGCTCGCAACCGAAACATATATGAGCCGTATACGAAGCGTGAGCGAACGTATACCAAACGTGCACGGAACGCTGATGAATCGTATGCGCAGCGCAGGGAAACATATATTACCCACATGCGAAACTTGTTCGGCAATTCTATGAAACGTATACACAACGTGCGTACATGCAACGTATACACACTTTTCTATGAAGCGTGAAGTGTAGGGCACGTTTGTGACACGCACACGGTACGTATAGGGTGCGAACCAGACACATATGGGATCGTATGTGAAACGTGCAAAACGTAGCCGGACACGATCTACATCGTTTATGAGACGGTGTACGGCAAATACACGAACCGCAGATACGAAACGTAAGTGGAACGTGAACGAAACGTATCCGACACGCCTGCAAAGCGTATACGGAACATATACGGGACGAATACGCAACGTACGTAACACGTATACGAAACGCGCGCGAACAAATTGCGCAACGTTTGCGATACGTATGCGAAGCGTACACCGGAACATATACGGATCGTGAATGTAACGTGCACCACACGTACATATTTCTCGCGTGCGCAACGCAACTTCGAAACTCATGTAGGACGACAACAAAACGTGCACAAGCGTATGCAAACGTATACCTAGCGTTCACGGTACATATACAACACGTATACAACATGTATACCAGAAGTTATATCCGACGTAAACCAACATGTATCGACATCACATTAAACGTATATCAAACGTGTACACCACGTATCCGAAACCCGACGGAAACGTATAGACATTGTATACACTTCGTATCCACAACGTACGCGGACCATTGGCGAAACGTGTGTGAAACGCCTACATAACGTATACGTTCAGCCTACGAAGCGCATCAACCATGTATGTCGAACCCGTATACAACGTACACAACACGCATTCCACAAACGTTTTGTTTGGAACAAAAACGCAACAGCGCTCGCCCGACATATCGGTAACGCGTAAGCGGGGTGCAAGTGACATGTGTGCGAGGCGTTGACAAACCGAATGCCACAACGTACATATGACAAACAAAACATACACAACGCACGCACACATTGCACACCATGTAAGCAACACGTTCTCGAAATGTGCACGTGCCCGCACCCAGACCGTAAACACAACGTATACAAGACGTTTACAACATGTACCCACGACACATGGTTAGTGCATGCAAAAGGCATCCACACCGTCTCGAACATGTTTCCAAAGCGTTTCCAGAGCGTTCATAAAACCGCATTTGAGATTTGTATATATGCCCACACCGACCTCACAGTTTGAGCTTCCCGCCCCAAGATGGCCCCAATAGCTTTCCAGAGGCCCACGGGGCGCCCGTAAGAGGCCCCACGGGGATTCCGGACGATTCTTCAAGAGTTCCTAAGAGCTTCTTTCGGAAACCCACAGGATACTTTCATGAATCGAATGGCTTTCGGCGCATCCTGCCATCGTGCCTGAGTTGTGGGTGTGAATCCCATTGGATGTTCACGGGGGTCTCGTGGGAAACTTCTTAGGGGGCCTCCTGGGGGCAGTTTGGACGCCTCTTGGGGGCCGCTTCTTGGGGGGAGGACTATTGGGGCCTCTTTGGGTCCTCTTGGGGCCTCTTGGGCTCTGGGTCCGTCTGGAGGTCCACGTGGGCCCAAACAATCAAGCGGGAAACCGCGGCACGCCCCAGGAGGCACGTGCCAAGGCCAGTAATATTTGGAATTTGTTCCCAACCTTCCCTCGGTTGGGCATTCGTTTTATATAGAGCACTGTGGTCTCCACATCATCCTCCTCCTCCTTCCCGTCCTTCTGCCGCTCCTCCTTCTCTCCTTCCTCTTCCTCCTCCTCCTTCTCCTCCTCCTCCTCGTCGTCGTCGTCCTCCTCCTCCTCCTCCTCCTCCTCCTCCTCCTCCTCCTCCTCCTCCTCCTCCTCCTCCCCCTCTTCGTTCCTTCGTGGGCTTCTGGGAGGGCCAGCGGAGGTACGTCATACGCAGATTTTCTCGAGACCTCGCCGTCTCCTGGAGGGCAGCGATCTGCCAATTTTTTTTTCGTGGGCTCCTGGGAGGCCCAGCGGAGGTACGTCATACGCAGATCACCACGAGACCTCGCCGTCCCCTGGGGGGGCCTGCGATCTGGGAAATTCTCGCCATTTTCGTGGGCGTCTGGGAGGGCCAGCGGAGGTTCGTCATACGCAGATCACCACGAGACCTCGCCGTCCCTTGGGGGCCTGTGATTTGCGAAATTGTCGCCATTTTCGTGGGCGTCTGGGAGGGCCAGCGGAGGTACGTCATACGCAAATTTTCGCGAGACCTCGCCGTCCCCCGGGGGGCCTGCGATTTGCGAAGGTGTTGCCATTTTCGTGGGCTTTTGGGAGGGCGAGCGGAGGTACGTCATACGCGGATCACCACGAGACCTCGCCGTCCCTTGGGGGCTGCGATGGGTTTCTGCAAGGGCCAGCGGGGTGATGCGTGTGCGAGTGCCGCGCAGCGAATAGCGCATGGCGCTGTCCGTTGCCCATGCCGCATCCCTTCTTCAGCTGCCTGTTGCTTGTAACGCATGCGAGCACATGCTACGTTTAGAGCAAGGCGCTGTACTGTCATAGCGCGCAGAGCGCTGCCTTGCAATGCGATCACAGCGGAAGGCGCTGCTACTCCCACGAATTATGTTCCCAATCGTCAGTTTTCCACATGTTTCCAAGCCCCTCGTGGTCGCTCTCCTGCCAACGACTGGATTCTTAAGAGTGGCGCCGCGTACGTGCAACATATGACTTTGGCCAGGCGTTATTTGGTGAAGCGTTCAAGGGCATCGCGGATCATTCAATGATTGCTTCTGTATTGAGCGATCCGATGTATACCCGCCACATGCTTAAATGGGTTGGGTACGTCCCCGTTTTTCCTTACCTAGG
>CAUYUJ010021923.1:0-20000 GCA_963575745.1 Prorocentrum cordatum | reverse complement strand
TTTGCGGATTTTTCGATTTTCTTGGACACCACGTTGGAAGTTGCTGCTTCGTTTGACAATGCCTGTCAGGCTGGCGCCCATGGTCTTGCTGGCGCAGCTGACGGCTTCGTCTGCAGAGCTGTCACCCACGGCCTCGACAAAGTGGTGACTTGGCGTGTGCTGAAGAGGCCTGCTCTGCACATGCCTGAGGGAGGTAGCGTGCGCACCATGTTTGTATGGGCTTCCACCGATGTTTGTGTGATAGTACATAGTAGATGTATACACGCCTTTTTCACCCGCCCTGCACCGTCGGGCTTTTCGACCCTGATTCGTCACTGCCCGCATCTGGGAGTATAGTTTGGCCACGCAGCGTGGCCAAGCTATGCTCCCAGATGCGGGCAGTAGCGTTGCGACTGCATGAAAACACACATTCTTGACAATCGCGTCCGTTTGTATTGCCCGCCGATTGGACTCTCTGGCGTGACGAAGGAAAAAGTGTGTGCGTGTATGTGCGTGCATTGGATTGTATGTGTGCATGTGTGGAGGAGGTGGAAGCTGACATCTGGTTTATTGGCTCACTGAGGCCCAAGAGTCACAAGTTGAACATTCGCGATGGATACCCTGTGCAGAAAATCAACAAGCCACTTGCATCCAAGTGTTTCGACTCCACTTCAACGCTGCTAGACAGCGGACATTTGGGGAACACGGTCGAAAGACGCGGGGTGAAATTGCGAGCATTCTGCGCTTCTTGGTTGCAACATGCCTTCAGGGCAATCCCTTTGTCTGCTTACTCTGCGAGCCGGATCCGATCCCCTGTATCGCAGTGGCCTTTGATCTCAGGGCAAGGGGAGTGAACAATGCTGATTGCGCAACCGTGGCGGGAGATTGCCGACTCAACCGCCCCGTTGGCATTCGCAGTCCGTGCTTGCTTTTCGGCAGAGTGACCCTTCTCTGTCGTCCCTGCTGACCCCCTCTTGGGCAGCGTGCGTCAGGCCGTGCTCCACACACTGGCTCGCATGGTGTGTTGACAGGCATGGTGGGTCTGCGCAGAGCGGATGTCTCGATGGCACCGCCGCCGCCCGCGTCAAAGACCAGTGCGAAGTGCTTACGGGGCGCCCGCGCACGCTTCGGACTTTGCCCCACAACGTATACAATCCGTGCAGTTTTGACGCGGATGGCATGCTCGCGCAGAGCAGGCAACAGGAGCGCAGTCCCGCCGTCCCCGTCGACAACCGATGCAGGCTGCCTGCCCACGGGGCGCCCGCGCCCAGTCCAGTCTGCCGTAGCGTGTGTGCGTTTTGCGTCGGTTCTTCCCCCAGGGATGGCGGGCGGGGGAGCTCGTGGTCTTCGGCTTGGCGACAGTCGGGCGGGGGAGGGGGTGCACATGAATCGGGGAGACGTCAGACTCGAGTAGGCCGGAACTCGGGTTAGCTGATTTTTTTGGACGACCGCGCCCTGATTTTGACGGTCTCGTTTACGTGGGATGTCTGCAGCGGGAGCCCGCGTCAAATTTCAGACTGGGTCTCGTCATTTTTATGATGGCGCCCTTCAGGCCAACCCGAGTCCCCCGTACCCGAGTCTTACGTCTCCCCGAATGAACACTCAGAGTTTCTGAATAAGCGTCGGAGGTGCGTCACCCCCGCCGACAGCCCCACATCGACTCCCGTCGCGGGCAGCCACCGCGCTCCGATAGCGCTCCGACCCCTGTCGCGGCGCGACGACGAGGCGAGGTTGACCCCCGTCGTGGGGACCCCCCCCGCTTATTACGAAACCCAGGGTAAGGATAAGTGATCAATCTGGCCCCCCCCCCCGAGAAGTGACGGCCGTTTCGCTTCTTCCCATCCACCATCCCACCTGAGAAGCATCACCCCAGTCTCAGGACGGGCAGGGGCCGCCATGGGCAGCCAGCGGGAACCGGTGCAGATGCCGTCCGGGTGTGCCACAGGCAAGCGCGGTGCGCCGCGCTTGCCAGGCCGCTCCACCATTCCTGTCAAGCGACACAATTACACGGGTGGGGCTCAGTATCATTGAAAGAGCGTGTTCTACCGCTGCTGGCGGAAAACCGAGGGGGGTCACTGGGGGTTCCCAACCCGTCACCCCCCCCTCGAAAACCAGGTGGGGGTCACTACCGGATCGAACCCCCCCCCATTCCATCATGAAAAGGAGGGGGGATCATTACCGGTTCGAACCGCCCCCCTTTCGAAAACCAGGGGGGGTCACAACCAGTTCGAACCCCCCCCCTCGCCGCTGGCAAACGATTCCCGCTCCTCGGGACAGTTGGACAATGGTGGGGATATTGGGACAGTGATGGGAACGGTGGTGGTGGGGACAGTGGTGAGGGGACAGTGGGACAGTGATGCGGACAGTGGTGGGGACGGTGGTGGTGGGGACAGTGGTGAGGGGACAGCGGGACAGTGGTGGGGACAGTGGGACAGTGGTGGGGACGGTAGTGGTGGGGACTCTGGTGAAGGCCGTGGTGCGGACGGTGGTGGGACAGTAGTACAGTGGGCAGAGTGGTGGGGACAGTGGGGACAGTGGGACAGTGGTGGGGACAGTGGGAAAGCACAGTGGGACAGCGGCGGAGACAGTGGGACAGTGGTGGGTACAGTGGGGACAGTGGGACAGTGGTGGAGACCGTCCGTGAGGAAAGTGGGGAGTGTGGGACCGTCGTAGGACAATGGTCGAGAGAGTGGGGACAGTGAGACACTGGTGGGGGCACTGGTGGGGACATCGGGGACAATGGTCGGAACAATGGGGACAGTGGGACAGTCGTGGGGACTGTGGGACGGTAGTGGTGGGGACGGTAGTGGTGGGGACACTGGTGTGGGGACAGTAGGAATGTGGTGGGGACAGTGGGACAGTGGTGGGGACAGTGGTGGTGGGGACTGGTGAGGGCGGTGGCGAGGACCGCAGTGGGACAATGGGACAGATGTACAGTGGGGACAGTGGTGGGGGCAGTGGGGACAGTGGTGGGAACAGTGGGATAGCTCAGTGGGACAGCAGTGGGACAGTAGGACAGTGGGGACATTGGGGACTGTGGGACAGTGGTTGGGACCGTGGGGAAAGTGGGGAGAGTGGTACCGTGGCGGGAACAGTGGCGGGGACAGTGGGGACAGTGCGAAAGTGGTGGGGGCACTGGTGGGGACAGTGGGGACGGTGGTGGGAACAGTGGGGACAGTGGTGGTGAGGACAGTGGTGCTGGGGACAGCAGTGTGGGGGAGGTTCGAACCAGTAGTGAACCCCCCCGTTTTCTGGAGGGGGGGGGTTCGAACCGGTAGTGATCCCCCTGGTTTCCTGGGGGGGGGGTTCGAACCGGTAGTAACCCCCCCGGTTTCCTGGGGAGGGAGGGGGGGTTCGAACCAGTAGTGACGCCCCCCGGTTTTCTGGAGGGGGAGAGGGGTTTTAACCGGTAGTGATCCACCTCGGTTTTTTGGGGCGGGGGGGGGAGGGGTTCGAACCGGTAGTGACCCCCCCTCGGTTTTCCCGAGGCGGGGGGGGTTAGGGGGGGTTGCCGGGGGAAGGGGGGGGTCCAGCAGGGGGGGGATTTTCCCCAGTTCGGGGTACACCCCTCGAAACCAGAAGGGAATGACATATCCCCATCTAGGGGGGTCAATCGGCCAGTGGGGCCCAGGCCACGCCGCTGGGGATGGGGATCGTTTAAACAATGCTCAGGTGTGGGTGGTTTTCGGAATTGACCGGTCGCTTGGGTGCCGAGCACCGTCGATTCAACGTTTGAAACTGTTACAGGCAACGGTGGAAGGTGGTTCCTCTTCAACATGGGATTCTCGCCTTTGCGCCCCGCGCACTCGTCCGCGCATGGTCCAATCTTTTTCCCAACCATCCTGTGATGTTGGGTCTTCGTATTGAAGAGACGGTCCCCGCGTTCCTCCTCCATCTCCTCCTCCTCCTCCTCCTCCTCCTCCTCCTCCTCCTCCTCCTCCTCCTCCTCCTCCTCCTTCCGCTGCCTCCTCCCCTCCCCTCCCTCTTGGCACACCCCTCACACGTTTCGCGTCCCCATAGGGCGCTCCACCTAAGGTCCCAGTGGCGCAATCCGCATGGCGGCATGGCGGCGCCGCCCGATTTTGGCACACCGCTCACACGTCTCGTGGCCCTACAGGGAGCTCCACCTAAGGTCCCAGTGCCGCAGTCCGCACGGCGCCGCAGCCCCATTTTGGCACACCCCTCACACGTTTCGTGGCCCCATAGTGAGCTCCACCTAAGGTCCCAGTGGCGCAGTCCGCATGGCGGCGCCGCCCCATTTCTTAACACTCCGCATGGCGGCGCCGTTCCATTTTGGCACACACCTCACAACGTTTCGCGGCCCCATAGGGAGCTCCACCTAAGGTCCCAGTGGCGCAGTCCGCATGGCGCCGCCGCCCCATTTCGGCACATCCCTCGCACGCTTCGTGGCCTCATGGGGAGCTCCACCTAGGGTCCCAGTGGCGCAGTCCGCCTGGCGGCGTCGCCCGATTTTGGCGCCCCCCTCATACGCTTCGTGGCCCCTAGGGAGCTCCACCGAAGGTCCTGCTTATCGTTATTGTCATCGCCATCATCGCCGCTCGCTCCTCGAACATTTCGTGGCCCCATAGGGAGCTTCACCGAAGCCCCCTGCACAGCCTGTGGCAGCGCCCGTTTCGCGTCCCCGCCCCATTTCGGCACATCCCTCACACGTTGTTTGGCCCCATAATGGGGGCTCCACATCAGGCCCCAGTAGCAGCGCCCGCATGGCGGCCCCGCCCCATTTCGGTACTCTTCACGCGCTTTGTGGCCTCATAAGGATATCCACCGAAGGCGATACTAACAACGACGGTATTCACAACTGCATATGGTTGGGTCCTTCGCCAGGCTAATTTCCTGCAGCGTGCGTTTCGAGCTTGTTTTTTTGACAGGGACGGTGGCCTGCCCGCGCAATAGGCTGACACCCACGCGCCACCATTGTCAAAGCATGGAGTGCAAAGTGATCGCGGGGCGTCCGAACATGATTCAGATTTTGCCGCGAAGTGTGTATCGTTCTTGACAGGGATGGTGGGAGCTTGTTGGCACTGGCCCTGGTGAGGGACCCGTAAGCGTGGGGTGAATGGGTGGTTATCTTTCAGGAGCAGTGATTAGCGCACCCCCTAAGAGGAAAAAGGGGGTTGGAACAACGCACTCCTGAAACCTCCTAAGTCCAGAGGGTTGGTGGGATTTTCGGCTTCGGGGACAATCCCCAAACATCATATTTCGACGGTCGACAAGAGGGGGTAGATGTCAAATCTTGTGCAAGCGTGCCGAGCTTGCCTGTCTCCCCTCATTCCACTATGAGTGCTGCCCTCCTCTCTCCCACGACAACGTGGTGGATTATCCGACCTTCCAACGTGTGCTCTTGCTCTTGGCAGACAGGATGTCAGCTTGCGATTCCTCATCCTCCAATGTCCAGGCGGCCCCCTCTCCGACTGTGTAGCGAACGATGGGCCAAGCCTTGTGAATGCAATATGATGATGAAGGTCTTCTAGTCGGCCACGCGCAGAAGGGGGAAATGGGGGAGGGGGAAGGCTTCTTGGAAGCACCCCTGCTTCTTAGAAGACGCGGACCTTGTCTGTAGAGGTAAGGCCCGCGCCTTTGATAAGCAGCCTCATTGTAAGAAGCCTCCTCCCCTCCCCCTAAATCACCCCCTTCTGCGCGCCGTCGACCATAGAGGAGGACTCAACGCAGTGAACAGGGATGGGTGGGAGGAGTCACACGTGTCGCGTGGCGCGAGCGCGCCTGGCTCGCCTCCCTCCTCTCCCGTCCTTTGCCACTTTCCTCCCTCACCAGCTCCTCTCCTCGTCATGCTTTCGTCTTTATCCCCTGCTTCATTCCGTTCTTCCACCTCCTCCTTCACTTCCTCCTCCTTCTCTTCCTCCTCCTCGCCGCGTTCTCTTTTTCAAATTGCCATCATGCTCCTACTCTAGCTTCTTCTCGTTTCCTCCCTTCGTGTTCCTTCCTCTCCCTTTTCGTCCTCTCTTTCTCCCCCTGTGCTCCTCCTCATCTGTTTTGCCCTTCTCCTCATTCATTGGCCTCTTCCAGCTTAGCCTTCCCCGCCGCGCCACCAGCCAAGCGGCGCAGCCCAGGCGGCGGAGCCCTCCATGGGACAGGCCGGGGGAGCACCGAGCAGCCAGGGGGGGGGGATGAGCTGCGGCTCCTTGAAGCCCGGCAGAGTCGCGGAAACGCGAACGTCTTGGGGGCCTCTTGGGGTCCTCTCGGAGCGCCCTGGTGCGCCTGAAAGGCCGCACCCAGGCAGAAAGCCATCTCTGACTGATTGCCTGGGCTTCACCCGAGGTGCTGTCGCCTGGGAACCCCCAAGGGCCGCTTTGCGCGCGCGAACCAGAAATATTGTTTACCAGTTACCCGAGGTCTTACAACGCCTCTGTCGGGGTTCAAGAGACGGGGGTCAGTGCAAGCGGTGGTCAGCCGGAGCGCCGGATCTTGCAGGATCCTGCAGAGCCAGGGGCGCATTGACCTGGAACAGCGTGCAGGATCTTGCAGGCTCCTGCAGGATCTTGAAGGATCCGGCAAAGCCCGACTTACCCAGGTGTTGATTGCCCCAGGTCAGTGAGGCGCGTGGACCGCAACGAAGTCGCAACACAAACAAGCAACCATTGCCGTCTGCACAAACATTGCCGTCCGCAAACTGAACGCTATCCAACAAAGGCGCAACACAAACATTATCGTCCGCACGCACTTCGATCTGCCTTGAGAGATCGCCCCAAGCCTGCCCGATCTCGGTAGAAGAGAACGCTGCTCCTCCCAAGCCCGCCGCCTGGCCAATCGGACTGGCGTGTAGATTCGCGGCGGGTCCCGTTTCCACAAATAGACGTGCTCTGTTGCTAGATCGGGTGGCATTGACGCCACGTGTCGGGGGCTGCGTTCCCCAACCCGTGGATCCGCCAGATCCAAGGATCCCCAACCCATGGCAGCGTACGCCCGATAGAGGGAGGGGCGGAGGGCCGCCCGTCCAGATCTGGGCGCCGCAGGAACACAAGTCATGACGCCCGGTCTTTTAACGTTTTTTCGGCCTCTGGGAGTCCGTTTCCTGGCCCAGGCATCGTCAAAAAAGGGCCCAGGATTGAGCGCCAGCCTTGGGCAAGAAGTCGAGGTCCCCGAGGGCCTTCGGAGGCGACGATGGGGGCGACTAGCCCAGGGGGGAGCAATACGAGTATCCAGGGGCGCCGATGGACGGTCGACGTATTCGGCGAGGCTCCTGGAGGGAGATTCACGTAATGCCCGCCCATGGGCTGTTCGCCCTTACGATCGCCTCCGAGGCCCAGGTCACGAACGGCATGCCACATCGGAGGAGAGGGCTTGCCCAGCGGCAGTGTAGGCGCGCCAACGCGTCCCAACCCCACAAGGCGGAGTGCGGGCTCGCGTTGCTGGGGTTCCTGCCCCCCCCTCCTAAACTTGGCCCGTCTCCTCCACTGGGGGCCCCATCCTGATGGCATTTACGACGGCAGGGAGGGTGAAAGGGGACGGTATGGTAGGAGGAGGGGGTGAGGGGGTGAATGTAGAGGGGAGGGGAGGCGGAACGAGGAGAGGGTGTTTATTCGGTGGTGCGTGGGGGGGAATGAATCAGCGAAGTCACGTTCGAGGAGTTCTGGCCATCAGATCGCCAGGCCGCGGCCTTGGTAGGTGTGTTCTGCGATTCGACAGAAGGCTAGGTCATCTCCAGAAGCGCGAAAATTATCACGCTTCGCGCATCGCGGCTTTGGTTGAAGAGGCACCCTTCTCGGGGGCGGCGGTGCGAGTGCGCGAAGATGACCGCGAGTCACAAATCGCGGGTCGCGATGCGCGAAGTTAGATGATCTAGGCGAGCCGCGAACCTCACATGTTGTACGATCACCGCGGTGTCAGAAACCAGCGTCGACGTCATCGCGACGTGAACTTGCCGTATCCGCAGGGGGCGGTTGTGCACCACTGTCTCTGGCCAGGGCCATCTCGGGCCCAGGATGGTGCACTGACCTCCCGGCCGAGGCCAGGCGGAGGCGGGTGTACGCACCACCGCGGGTCGGGGGCGGCCAAGAGGGGTGACGACTAGACGTGTGGTTTGCGCGGGGGCCATGATGTCTTCCCGGATTTCATGACCCCTCTTCTTATTTCAGTGCGTCCCCCACCGCGGAGCCCAGGCTAGCCCTGGCCAGGGACGATGGTGGTGGTGTGCAGGTGCCTACTGCGTATGTCCTGCGAAGCCTGGCGGCAGTTTCGGCGGAGGCTAAGTCCACAGGAATAAGTCCATACATAGTGCTTGGTCTTCATTTGGGTTTATTCCGTTTGGACTTCGCCTCTCATGGTGGGGTGCTAAGTCCATAAGGAGTGAGTCCGCACGGAGTTCTCGGTCTCCGTATGGATTTGTTCCGTCTGGACTTAGCCTCTGCTGACCTCTGCTTCCTGAGCTCTGGAGAGAGCTCTGGGGACCCTCCACACCTGACATGAGGGAGCGCAGCAGCCTTTCCGTCCACCGGCAGGCATCAGGCAAGGTGGATGACCACTTCTTCCTGCAGAAGGTCAACGTGGACGAGGGATAGGTGAAATGGATCTTGCTTTGGACTGTTATGCACAGCACATGCAAGCGTTGGGTGGCATCATCGAGTCGACTATTCACGCTGAATTCTTTCCCATCGGAGTCTGCGATTCGGGCCTGCTACTTCGAGCGTGTTGCAGGGCGCCAGCTGTGTTAAGCAACAACAGCATTTGTTGTTGTGGCATTCCTCTCGGTCCGTCTGACTGACATCTCTGGGCTCATTCGGGCAGTTGCCAGCCAGTCGCCCCCCTGGAAACACCCACTGTGCAGAGAGCATTGGCACTTTCTGGTCGCCTGCATGTTTTCTCTTGTGGAGGAGCGACAGGGAGGGAAGGGGAGGATATGGAGGAGGAAATGGGAGGGAGGTCTCGAGGAGGAGGGAGGGAGAAGGAAGGATGAGGATGGAGGAGGAGGGAGGAGGATCCGGGAGGGAGGAGGAGGAGGGCGGAGGAGGGATTCTGGATGAGGGTGGAGGAGGGAGGAGGGAGGAGAAGGAGGAGGAGACGGGCACACCCTTTCTCGTGGCGGGTTCGAGTGGGACCACCGGCCGACGCGCCTGGCCCGCGGTTGACATCAGGTCTGGTGCCGGGGCCGCGGATTCAGGGAGGGGGAGACGGGATCGGAGTCGTCGTCGTCGTGGTGCCAGGGCCGCGGAGTGAGAGAGGGGGAGACGGGATCGGGGTCGTCATCGTCGTCGTCGTTGTCGTCCTCGTGCTCGTCCTCGTCCTAGCCGTCGTCGTCGTCGTCGTGGTGCCAGGGCTGCGGATTGAGGGAGGTGGGCGACGGGATCGGGCGGGGCCAGGACCAGGATGCATCGTTCCAGAGCGTTCCGAGGCGTCAGGGCACCCTGGAGCGCTCCGGAACGGCCGCGGCTCCCGCTGCATTTTCCAGAGCTCTTTGTAGGGGCGGGGAGGGCCTGAGCGGCGGGAGCCCGCTTGCTCGCGCGCCTGGAGAGGGGACGCACATCGAGAAGCCAGATGCGCGTCGTGAGGGCACCCCAGGTTTCTTCGCTCCGCGCGCTCCGCTGTGGCTCCGAGCAGCCGTGGGAGGAGCTGATGCGTTCAGGGTGCTCCGGGTTTCCCCTGTGATGCACCTCGCGCGCGGATTTGCAGGGGTGGGTTTCTTGCGAGGGTTTCTTGCGACCGCGCCCGCACTGTATCTTGTTCACAGCGTGTCTGTGCCTGTGTTTCTAGCGGTCCTTCCCCTTGCCTTTGTCGACGTCGTGCTGATCCTCCTTCCCCTCCCTGCCCCCTCACCCATCCTTCTGCCACTGACGCTTCCGAAGGAACCGCTGCTGGAGGGCTCCCCCCATTCGATCTTTGCATAAGCCCTTCTCTGGCGCCATCACAGTGTCGGCATCCCCCCTCTCCCCCTCTCCCCCTCCCTCCCGACCTCCCTCCCACTCCCTCCCTCCCTTCCACTCCCTCCCTCCTCCCCTCTCCCTCCTCACCCCTCTCCCCTCCCTTCTCCGTCCTCCCTCCCTCCCCCAGGGAGGGGAGGGGTCCAGGAGGATTCCAACGAAAGTACATCCAGGGCGGCTGCAGGGAGGGGCCAACCGTACCTCCACACCTTTCCAAGTTTCCATACTGGTGTCAGTTGTCACCCACGCGGTTTTCCTCCTTCCTCCTCCTCGCCCTGCTTGCCTCCCGGCCTCGTACTCCTCCGCGCTCTGCGGGGGAGAAGGTCAAGCTGGGCGAGGGCTCCTTTGGGACCGTCTGGCGCGCCGTGGACCGGCAGAGCAAGGACCGGGCAGCTGCACGCACCCTGGATGGCCACACGGGAAGGCGGAGGAGGATGAGGAGGAGGAGGAGGAGGACGACGACGAGGAGGAGGAGGAGGAGGACGAGGAGGAGGAGGAGGAGGACGAGGACGAGGACGAGGACGAGGAAGAGGAGGAGGTCGAGGAGGACGAGGACGAGGAAGAGGAGGAGGAGGAGGAGGAGGAAGAGGAGGAGGAGGAGGAGGGGGAGGAGGAGAAGGACGAGGAGGAGAAGGAGGAGGAGTGACGACGACGACGACGACGACGACGACGACGACGACGACGACGTCGACGACGACGACGAGAAGGCGTCTCAAGCGAAGGCACACTTCTGGGGGTGCTCTGGGCCGCTCGAGAGGAGACGGTTGCCGTCAAGCAGCTGGAGAAGGCGACCATGCCAAGGCGCGGCGTCCGGCAGCAGGACATCGAGAACGAGATCCAGGCCACAGGGGGGCGTCCTAATCGCAGAAGAAAAGAACACATAAACATACACTTTTGGATCTCCGCGCGGATTTCTTGGATCCGCGCTGGGCCCCCCTGGCGGCGCCTCCGGCGCCGCCCCTTGCGCGCTCCGCGCGCAAGGGACGGGGTCCAGCGCAGATCCAAGAAATCCGCGCGGAGCGCCAAAAGTTTATGTTTATGGTTTCTTTTCTTCTTCTAAGGGGGGTCCTCAGGCCAGGGGGATGGTCAGTCCCCTTTCCCCCATTGTGTAATTTCAAGGTGACCTTGAGCTTAATGCATATGCTCGGTTTGGTTCATCTCACGCTGCGTGTGCACGTGTATATATTCCGTTCCTTCTGTTGTCGTTATCTCTATCAAGGCACAGGGCATCTTTGTCACGTCTCACTGTCGATGGAGCAGGCTTTAGGAGGGTTCTGTTGCACATCATCTCCCTCTGCCCGCCGTGGCCATTTTTGCTCAAGCTTTGGAAGGCCCAAGTGGCCCTCCATCGCAAACGGCACGGGGTGCCACCAACATATTGGGTGCTCAGGTAATCTCCCAGACTCGGCACCTGGGCACAGTAGGAGTGATTTGTTCGCTCAAGGGTGGAAAAAGTTTGGCCGTCCGACCATTTTTTGCTTTCTCCTGTCTCTTCCCCTCTCTCCTCCCCTCCGACTCCTCCCCCTCCCCCCTCCCCGCAGCGGGGCACCGTCAAGGACTCGGGGGGAAGCTGAGGCATGCCCCATGGTTGAGCCAGCGGGTGGTCGGTGCCGCCCGGATCGGCGAGTAGCAAATGCACAGACGATTGGCCAACGGACTGGCGGAGGTGGGGCCTCGTTTAGGGCTTGGGGAGCGCCCTCCGCCCAGGGGAGGGGGTAGGCTGTGGTTGGACAGGGCCCTTCTCCTTTTTTACCTCCCTCCCCTCCTCTCTCCTCTTTCTCTTCATCCTCCTCCTCCTCCTCCTCCTCCTCTTCCTGCGATAACCCCCGTTCCTCTTTTTTCCTCACGTGGTGATCTCAGCCCCGCCGTGGCTCACCTCCGCGGCCGGGGCCGAAAGCCAGGGGTTTGGCCCGTCCCTTCCACAGCCAGATTGTGCCAATGTCCACGTTGTCAGAGTCGTGCCCCAGGATGTCGAGAAGCTCTCGGGGAGTGTGGCAGGTGGGGCAAAGGACAGGCCTCCAGCAACTGTGGATGTCCAGGCCTCCCAGATGCGATCCGAGTAGGTGGGGCCGGAGGATCGCGCCCTGCGTCGATGACGCATCGGCGATGCGGCTCGATGTGGAGCCAGATTTTCTCAACGTCGACGGCGCCGATGCATCGGCGATGCGGCGCGATCCTCCGACCTCATCTACTCGGGCCCCATTTGAGAGGCCTCTGGGATGGAAAGGCTTCCTGGCGGCGCCCCTCCCCCCCGAGACGACGCGTCCAGGCTTCGGGCGCTTCGCCGTTTTCGACGCACACGCATGCGGGCGCGGCTGATGCCCCCCCCCAAGCACACGCAAGAAGATCGTTGTCCTCTTGCGCGTAACGGTCGTTGCCCTGGGTCACCCGCGGGGGCGCGGAGATAATCGCGTTTCGCGCGTCGTGGTCTGGGCCAGAGCGGTTGCCCTTCTGCAAGGGGGCGGCCGAGGTCACGAGGGGGCGAAGCTAACCGCGATTCGCGGATCGCGATGCGTGGAATGAGGTGACCAAGGGACGTGGCTGGTGCCTCGACATAGGAAGACTGCTTTTGCTATCTTCTGGCCCGTGACGGTCGTCACCCGGGCCAGCCCCTCCCCCCAGGTAGCGACAGCGATCGTGCGCGGGAGGGGTGGGGGGGGGGCTGGACGCCCCCCACATGCGGGCGTTCGCGCGCATGCTGTGGCGATCGCAGCGCACCCCCGCCTCGACGTGCCCCACCCCGCCCAAGCGCTACCGCTACCCGGGACCCCCATGCCCTTCCCCGGAACGACCTTTCTTGGAAATAACACACACAACTTGTCCGACGGAAGGACCCCGCGTGACAGGAATCTCTTTGGTCTGCTTTAGAGTCTTCGTCGTCGTCATCCCCGCGATGATCGAGGCCATCCTCTTGCCTCCTCATCTTTCGTATCCGCATGCATCCTCCTCCTGCGTCATCCTCCCCTTGCCTCCTCGATGTCGTCCTCCGCCCCTGCCTCCTTCTCCCCCTCCTCTTCCTCCCCCTCCTCTTTCTCCTTCTGAAGAAGTCTTGCTCATCGTCATTGTGATTGCGAAGGGTCTCTTCCTGTCTCCACTGCACCGTTGGCGTAGGCTCTCCTCCCGCCTCCTTCGTTGTCCCGTCCTTTCCCTGGCTGCCTTTTCCTCCGCCACATCACATCCGGCATTTCTGTTGCAAGGGCGTGCGTATCGACTTGTCCATTGCCAGGGCGCGCATGCCGATTTTCCTTGGCACCGTCGCCGCTTCTGCCAGCAAGGGCGCACCCTGGGTCGGGCAGATCGTGAAGCCGTTGGGGCAACCCCGCGAAACAGGCCGTCGGGGCAGACCCGCGGGCCGCAGGCGCGCGATACCACGCCGTTGGGACAACCGCGCGGGCCTCTAGCTGCGCACCGCCGCGCTCAGGCGGGGGGCAGCGAGCAAAAAAGACTCTGCTGCGAGGTACGCGAAACAAAAACGAACCAGACCGTCCGCATTAGGTTTCGGGCGGCAGAGTGGAGAGTTTAGAAAATCGGTTGGTCGTGCCGCGGCCAGCGCCGTGATTCCCTTCCAGCGCCACTTCGCTGAAACAGACTCAATCGGGCCGCCTGGGCGCGAGATCACGCCGTTGGGGCAGCCCCGCGCGCCTGTAGTTGCGCGCCGCCGCGCTCAGGCTGGGGGCAGCGCGAAACCCAGCTCTGCGGCGAGCTGTTCCGCCTCCGCCCTGGAGCTCGCCGCTGTCCTGTCGAACTCCCCGGGCGCCTTCGCAAGGGCGCAAATGGACCGCGTTCCAGAACCTCGCGCGAGGGCGGCCGGAGGATCAGCATGTTCCGCAAGCGCGTGGCGCGGGAGAACATGACGTAGAGGTGCAGCCACCACTGCTCGTCCGACAGCCCGCGCGGCCAGCGCCCACGTCCCTGGAGCAGTCGATGGTTGCCCTCCTTGCGCACCGTCTGACCGCGCGACAGCGTGGAGGTCAGGTAGGACGTTTGGGCCAGGGTGAACTCCGAGCGGCCCACGGCGTGCGGCCACGAGCTCTGCCACGTGAGTTCTTGCTCGCTGGGCCAGAACATGGGCAAACTCCTCGCCCGTGCCTCGGCCTCGCCGTCGCAGCGCCTTCGGCGGATTCGGTTCGGTTCGGTTCGGTTCGGGTGGGACAGAACAGCTGGTTCACGCTGGTTCGGTTCGGTCTGGTTCGGTTCGGGCGGCTCGGTTTTATTCCAGAACCAACGTGACACCGAATCTGCCATCCTGCGATGCCACCGAGCCCATCCGCATCTAGAACGAGCGGCGACGCGCAGATGCACTGCGTCGCGTCCTGGGTCTGCGCGCGCCACGCGCTCTGAGGTCCAGCCGAACTGACTATTACAACGATTTGCTGCCCGTTCGATCCCCCCAAATCATCATGCTTGCCCTTTTTGTTCGCTCTTCCCTTCTCCCGCCGCTGCCTTCTCTGCCCTCCTCCCGCTTCCGTCTTGTTCACTCTCTTCTTACTCCCCAAACGGTGTTTGCATCTGGGGTTTCTTACCTCCCTTCTAAAGAACTGGACCTGGTTGTCGGTCCGGCCTGCTTGTGGCTCACGCTCTTCTGATTGTGCCAGGGCGCGGTTGTCAGTCAGGCCGGTTCGTGGCCGCCCGTCGCCGCCGTCCTTGATCACGAGTTTAATTGTGCGAGGCTCTCACTTTGCATTGATATGCGCTGTTTCGTGATGCGCGGGTCTGCTTGCGCCACATGGATTGCGCTACTTAGATTGCACCACGCTGATTATTTTTTCTACAATCGTATTAAGATTCCCCCCGATCACGGTTCACTCTCTCGTATGGCATTTTACAAATGATATTGCCCCGCCGTCTATCTTCAACATGAACTCGCACCATCCCAGCCCAACCAGAGTTCGCACCCCTTTTAGTTATTGGGAAACATGTGATGCGCGCGCACTCGTTCATCAAGCACCATCAGTTTTCAAGAAGCCCCTGCAACACATTGGACGAAGTGCGCACGCGCGCGTCGTCGCGCACGCATGCCGGAATCTCTCAAAGACCGCGGGCTGCGTAAGGATTTCAAAATCGAAGGTCACGAAAACAGATGCAACATACAAATCCGCTGGCCCCCTTGCGGGGCCACCAGGCTGTAGGCCTAAGGTTCGCAGTTTCCTGTGCCAGTTGCAGCTTCCAGTTTCCACTGGTCAGGGTGCAATAACATATGGGATTTGCAACATTTCTGAAATTTGCTGCCATCCCTGGCGCAGATCGGCGGGGTCAGGGTCAGAAAACACAGGGGATTTGCCACATGTCTGAAATTCGGCGGCACCCCTCACGCAGATCGGCGTCAGGGCCCAAAAACACAGAGGGGATTTGCCATATTTTTGGAATTCGCTGGCACCCCTCGCGCAAATCGGCGGGGTCAGGGTCCAAAAACAAAGGGGATTTGCCACATTGTTGAAATTCAGCGGCACCCCTCACGCAGATCGGCAGGGTCAGGGTCCAACATCATGGACCCACGAACCCGGTAAGGGATATAGAACCGCATGCATGGAAACGTTTTCACGACACCGTATTGGGCGACGGGCACTTCCACGAGACACCCCGCGAAACATTCCACGAGACACGGGCGACCGTTTTCAACGTTTTCCTGGAAACATTCCACGAGACACCCCGCGAAACAGTCCACGAGACACCCCCACGAAACATTCCACGACGACAGGCAACCACTCAACCAAGCGGTGTGGTCGTGCTGGGGAGTGGTCGTGCTGGGGTGTGGTCGTGCTGGGGTGTAGATTCGTGCACCTCGAGAGGGTCAATCTACAGGCACATACGTAAAAACACACGGGTTCGTGCACCTGGAGAAGGCAAATCTCTGGGGCGCCCAGATCCCTCAAGTTCTACAAAACAAGCGATTCGCTCGAGACATCCTCGGTAACTCTGCGGAGCAAGCGTTTCGCTCGAGATATCCTCAACACACGAAAGAGTGGCCCGCACCCTGTGATTTATCGATCGGGATTTCAAAAACAAGCGTTTCGCCTGAGACATCCTCAAATATTAATCTGCCGGCCCACGTCGACCTCGATATTTATCAGGGAAAGAATCCGCCGGCCCACCACAGTTGAGGCACCGGGGACAGGTTTACCAACTAAAAGAGAATCCTGGGCCGGTGCCCTTTCCGGGAAAAACAGAGGGGATTTGCCATATTTCTGAAATTCGGCGGCACCCCTCATGCAGCAGATCGGCAGGGTCAGGGTCCAAAAACACACGGGATTTGCCACATTTTTGAAATTCGGCAGCACCCCTCATACAGATCCGTAGGGTCAGGGTCCAAAAACACAGGGGACTTGCCACATTTTTGAAATTCGGCGGCACCCCGAGGGTCGAAAAACAAACAGGTCCCGACACTGCTTGACAGCGGCGCCCTGACCTCATGATTTAACTTTTGCATCTCCCATTATCTGAGACAGGGTGCCGGCGGCATGGGGCGAAGCCCTTGCGGACAGTTTCGCAACCATAATTTCCAATACAAATTTGCGCTCGCGTTTTTGCGAATTCCAAAGGAAACTGAACAGTGGGAAACAAACCGCAGCCCCCACACTTATAGATTTAACATGTCAGCGTTTTGCATGTATGGCGAATGTGCGTAAGTGTAAAACGCCCTGTCGACGAGGCCATTGCCAGCTGCCGCAGGGGCGCCCCGCGCGAGCGGCGACGTCTTGGGCCCACTCGACGCGGCCGCGCCTGCGCCAGCATTCCCAGGGCCGCGCGCACCACGGCCGCGGCATGCAGTTTGAGGGGACGGGCGCGGTGCCCCTCGCACGGCAGCGCCGCTGGTCCAGCCGTGGTCCCCCGCCCCCGCCTTCGTCGCCCCCTCATAACCCCGCCGACGGAAAAGTATAGATCCGGAGCGTTTCTCTTGAGGCAACTGGCAACTGGTCCAATAACATGTTCTTTGCGTTTGAATAAGCATTTGTTCTGTTTATAACAACTTGTCGGGGCTCTCCCGCGCGATATTTTCCGTTTGGAGAAGCTTAGATCGATTTTATTGTGCGTTTTTCTAAGCGGTTTTCGCTTGGTGCCTAAACTTTGTTTTTTTGCGGTGGATTTAAAATTTTCGATGCGTGGCCGTGCGGGGCGGGCCCTTGGCGCCGTTCGAGGCTCTTGCCAGCGCCGCCGAAGGCCGACGCGCCTTTCGGTCATTACCCGGACACGAGCGCGCGAATATCCACAATGACTTCGGGCATTGACCAGCGCAAGGCAGCGCCAAGTTCAAGCGCCAATGAGCATAGCAGCAGCGCGCCGTTCGCGTTGAATTTCGCGGCGTCGTCGCTGAAGTTCCTGGTGTGGGGGGCGGGGGGCGTTTTTCATGCGATCAAAAAGCAGTGCATAGGTTTTTAAACCTTCTCATATAATGCTTCCAAATTGGCCTCTCGCGCGCGCGTGTCGAAAACGTTCGAGAACCCTTGCGCGCGCGGCGTCGCAAAAATCCGTTGCAAAACGTGGAGCGAAGTCCACGCGCGCGCGTCGTCGCGCGCATGCCAGAATCCTTCAAAAACCTTCGGCTTCGAGAGGAGTTCAACATCGAGTGCCCCGAAAGCATATAAAAATGGCACATGGTTTTGCAACGTCAGTTTTCGACGATGTTGCGCTCGCGTTCTTGTGGATTGCTTCATTTACAAAACACAATTGTTTTCCAACGTGCTCATCAGATTCTTCCAAACGGGCCTTTCCCGCCGCATGTCGAAATCATTCGAATGCCCTTGCGCTCGTGCTGGGGGGGGGTGCGGTCCTTGTCAAAAAACCACGCGGGCCACCCGCGCGCGTCGGCCGCGTTCGCATGTCGAACTCATTTAAACACCTTCATCGCCGACGTGGGGACATCGTCATCGTTATCGGCGGGCGTGATGAACATCGGCGCCGTCGTTGGCCATGCCGTCGTCATCGCCACCATCGTCACCACCATCGTTACTCTCACAGTCGTGTTTACCATTGTCGGCGTCGCCGTGATACCGGGCACGTTCAAGTCACCGGTTCGCACTGAAGTGCCGGCTAGGAAGTGCCCAGCGGTCAGCGCCACCGTGGCCGCGTCGGTCGCGCCAGAGTAGCTGGCCGCTGTGCACGCGAACGTGCGCGGACTAGCGCGGCCACAAAGGTGCACCAGCCAACGCCAAACACTCATCGCAATCGCCGCCGCATGGGCTTTGCAAACCAAGTTGCGGGTGATTGGGTGGGACGTTGGCAAGACCATGGCATGTGTCAATTCGTTTGTAAAAACCAATTGCACCACCCAACTTGCACCGCGTACGCTGCATGACATCACCGTTTGGGGCCCACGCTGGCGAACACGGGTCATATTTGTATGTTTCGTTGTTTGTTTTTTCGTCTCCTATTCTTCTTCTTCCTCCTCCCCCACTGCCTCCTCCGCATCTCCTGGGCGCGTCCCTGGGGCGTCCTTCGGACGCCCCCCGGGCTTGCCCTTCGAAGCTTCGGCCGTGCCGACAAAGGCCCGCTGTGGACCCTTTGCCGTCGTGTGGGAAAAAAAGGGACAGCGTGGAAACAGAACAGACAAGGTATTGGAGTGGCGAAGGGGTAGGAGCGAACAGAGCAGGAAAGGGGAGGAACGGGGATGTGAGAGGAAAGCGAGGGGAAAGGAGGAGTGAACCGCAGGGGAGGGGGTGCGAGGGGAGCGGAGGGGAGAGGGGAGGGAAGGGGAAATGGGGGTCGGGGGGAGAGGAGAGGAGAGCAGAGGAGAGGAGAGGAGAGGAGAGGAGAGAAAGGGGATGGGGGGGACAAGGGGAGGCGAGGGGAGCTTGTTTGAGGGGAAGGGGGGAGGCAGATAGGGGATGGAAGGATAAGCGAGGACAGAAAACGGAGGTGAGGGGAGGGGAAAATAGGGCCACCACGAGGGAGCGAATGAAGTCGCGCTTCGCAGTCTGGGCGATGTCAGAGCGAGACGCAAGTCCCTCGTCCTGTTCGCGCGCGCGCGTGTGTGTGTGTGTGTGTGTGTGTGTGTGTGTGTGTGTGTGTGTGTGGGGGTGTGCGTGTGCGTGTGCGTGTGCGTGTGCGTGTGCGTGTGCGTGTGCGTGTGCGTGTGCGTGTGCGTGTGCGTGTGCGTGTGCGTGTGCGTGCGTGCGTGCGGGCGCGCGGGTATGTGTGTGTGTGTGTGTGTGTGTGTGTGTGTGTGGTGTGTGTGTGTGTGTGTGTGTGGTGTGTGTGCGTGCGTGCGTGCGTGCGTGCGGTGCGTGCGTGCGTGCGTGCGGCGTGCGTGCGTGCGTGCGCGCGCGTGTGTGTGTGGGCGCGTGTTGTGTTGTGTGTGGTGAGTGTGTTGGGTGTGTGAGAGACTGTGTGCATGGGGGGCGTGTGTGTGTGTGTGTGGTGTGTGTGTGGTGTGTGTGTTGTGTGTGTGTGTGGTGTGTGTGTGTGTGGTGAATGTGTGTGCGTTTGTGGTGTGTGTGTGTGCGTGGGGGTGGCGTGGCGGTGGCGGTGGCGGTGGCGGTGGCGGTGGCGGCGGTGGCTGTGGCGGTGGCGGGGGCGGGTGCGGTGGCGGTGGCGGTGGCGGTTGGCGTGCGGTGCTGGCCATGGCGGTGGCGGTGGCGGTGCGTGGCGGTGGCGGTGGCGGGGTGGCGGTGGCGGTGGCGGTGGCGGTGCATGGCCATGGCGGTGCGGTGGCGGTGGCGTGGCGGTGGGGTGGGTGGGGGGGTTTAGTGTGGGGGTGGGGGTGGAGGGGGTGATGGGGTGGGGTGGGGTGGGGTGGGGCCGGGGGGGGAGGGGGGAGCGGTGTGTGTGGGGGGGGGCGGTGGTGTGTGTGTGTGTGTGTGTGTGTGTGTGTGTGTGTGTGTGTGTGTGTGTGTGTGTGTGTGTGTGTGTGTGTGTGTGTGTGTGTGTGTGTGTGTGTTTGTGTTAGTGTGTGTGTGTGTGTGTGTGTGTGTGTGTGTGTGTGTGTGTGTGTTTGGTGTGTGTGTGTGTGTGTGGTGCGTGTGTGGTGTGTGTATGGTGTGTGTGTGGTGTGTGTGGTGCGTGTGTGGTGTGTATAGTGTGTGTGTGTGTGCGTGTGGTGTGTGTGTGTGTGGTGTGTGTGTGTGTGGTGTGTGTATGTGGTGTGTGTGTGTATGGTGTGTGCGTGAGTGGTGTGTGGTGTGTGTGTGAGTG
>CAUYUJ010021922.1:27500-131289 GCA_963575745.1 Prorocentrum cordatum | reverse complement strand
TACAGCGTTTCGTGCCCCCCTCCCCCTCCTCCCTGCGTTTCCCCTACACAGTACAGGGCTTGGGGCCCCATAGGGAGCACCACCGAAGGTCCCAGTGCTACCGTCCGCATGCGTCCCGCACACCCAGTACAGCGTTTCGTGGCCCTCCTCCCCGCCTTCCCTGCGTTTCACCCACCCAGTACAGCGCTTCGTGGCCCCATAGGGTGCCCCACCCAAGGTCCCAGTGCTAACGTCCGCATGCGTCCCGCACACCCAGTACAGCGCTTCGTGGCCCAATAGGGAGCACCACCGAAGGTCCCAGTGCTACCGTCCGCATGCGTCCCGCACACCCAGTACAGCGTTTCGTGGCCTTCCTCCCCCTCCTCCCTGCGTTTCACCCACCCAGTACAGTGTTTCGTGGCCCCATAGGGAGCCCCACCAAAGGTCCGAGTGCTACCGTCCGCATGCGTCCCGCACACCCAGTACAGCGTTTCGTGGCCCCATAAGGAGCTCCACCGAAGGTCCCAGTGCTAACGTCCGCATGCGTCCCGCACACCCAGTACAGCGTTTCGTGGCGCTCCTCCCCCTCCTCCCTGCGTTTCACCCACCCAATGCAGCGTTTCGTGGCCCCATACGGAGCCCCACCGAAGGTCCCAATGCTACCGTGCGCATGCGTCCCGCACGCCCTGTACAACGTTTCGTGGCCCTATAGGGAGTCCCACCGAAGGTCCGGGCGCTACCGTCCGCATGCGTCCCGCACACCCAGTACAGCGTTTCGTGGCCCCCAGGGAGCTCCACCGAAGGCTCCAGTGCCCCCGTCCTCATAAGAAGCCCAGAAGCCCAATTCGGCATTTTCACCAACCCAGTGCAGCGCTTCGTGGCCCCATAAGGGGGCTCCACCCAAGGCTCCAGTGCCACCGTACGCATGCGTCCGGGGAGTGTAATTTGGCATGTCCACCCGCGGAGTGCAGCGTTTCGTGGCCCTAGAAGGGGGCTCCACCGAAGCCCCCAATGGGACCGTTCGCATGCGTTCCGAAAACCCAATTCGGCATTTTCACTCACTCAGTAGAGCGATTCGTGGCCCCATAGGGAGCTCCACCGAAGCCCTCAGTGGGACCGTCCGCATGCGTCCCGGAAACCCAATTCGGCACACCACCCACACAATACAGCGTTCTCGCCCGCCCAGTGCAGCGCTTCGTGGCCCCATAGGGAGCTTCACCGAAGCAGATATTCACAATTGCGGTACCCACAACTGCATATGGTTGGGACCTTCGCCAGGATCATTTTTGCTGACGTTTTCGAGAAAGCACTTTTGCGAATAGTCAAAAACGCCTGATGAGCCAAAGGACAAGCAGACTGGTAATGACGGAACTTGCCACGAGGTTCCGGACACAGACGCTCGCACAGGCAGAAGCAGAGACGACCCGAGCGGCGCAGAGCGAGCATCGGAGAAAGCTGCACCGCGGGCACCTGATCACCGCTCCCTGGAACGGCCGCATCCCCTGTCAGGAGGAAAGAACCCAGCATCAACATCAATCTTTCGGAGGCCTGCGCGGACATCCTGAATCGGTGCTGGGCCCCCACCCTGGCGCGCGGAGCACGTCAGGGCGGCGCCGAGGGCGCAGCTAGGGGGATCACATACATCGCAGATCCAAGAATCCGTACGCACCTCCGAATGGTTGTGCTTATGTGGTAGTTGTGCTCTTCTTGGGCCTGTGGGAACAGCTCTGCGAACTTCGCGAAGCGGTCGAAGGGGTCACACCGCATGGGCAGGTCTGGGTAAAAGAACCCGAGCGAGTGCCACTGCCGCATCTTATCCTGAGAGGTCAAGCGGTACAGCAAACATGCGTGCATTCTGTTTAAAGTCTGATGGCGCTTGGGAAAAAACGCGAGGGATCGACTCAGAAAATAGCTTTCTGCTGTTAGGAACGATCCAATAATCGCAATGACGACGTCGACGCCCACGTGCAGATCTGGAATCCCATGCACGTATCATCGCCCAGGACGCTGCTGTGTGGCGTCTCTCGGGCAGATCTGAATAATCACCTTACATTCCACAGAGATCTGGCGACATGTTGTTGTTTCATCCGCTGGCCCCGCTAGCCTCGACCACTTCCCCTGGTAATTGCTCGTCCCATCCAAAAAATTGCTGGTCCCAGGGCCTGAGCTCGTCCCTTGGAAGCCAAGGCCATCGCCCAGACTGGCAACACACATCGTTCGGATGTCTGGGTATATTGGCGTGCTCTCACTGTCGCTGCCCTTGAATGTCTTGAGCAGGAACCGACCGGTCTGGAATTCTTGTGGATTATCCCGGCAAAGCAACCTAACAGCGATGTGTAGAAGCATATATGAAAGCATTCCCCTTAAGATTCAGATGAAAATCCAGTTGTAGAATTCTGCTGTTCTCGCAGTCGTAGTCGCATTCGCGATGACAGTCGCAACGGCAACGGCAGTCGCAGTCACAGCCTCAGCCTCAGCCTGCCTCAGCCTCAGCCTCAGCCTGCCTCAGCCTCAGCCTGCCTCAGCCTCAGCCTCAGCCTGCTTCAGCCTCAGCCTCAGTCTGCCTTCAGCCTCGGCCTCAGCCTCAGCCTGCCTCAGCCTCAGCCTGCATCAGCCTCAGCCTCAGCCTCAGCCTGCCTCAGCGTCAGCCTGCTTCAGCCTCAGCCTCAGCCTGCCTCAGCCTCAGCCTCAGTCTGCTTCAGCCTCAGCCTCAGTCTGCCTTCAGCCTCGGCCTCAGCCTCAGCCTGCCTCAGCCTCAGCCTGCGTCGGCCGCAGCATCAGCCTGCCTCAACATTCAAAATGTGGCCCAAGAATGGAGTTCTGGGAAATAGAAGAACACGAAGTGGCCTACAGTTGGCTCCGGGCATTCAAAATGTGGCCCCGGAATGGAGTTCTGGGAACTTGAAGAGCACGAAAGGGCTACAGTTGGCTCCGGGCATCCAAAATGTGGCCCGGGAATGGAGATCTGGGAAGTCGAAGAGCACGAAGTGGCCTACAGTTGGCTCCGGGCATCCAAAATGTGGCCCGGGAATGGAGTTCTGGGAGGGCGAAGAGCACGAAGTGTGTGACTGTTGGCGAAAAGCGAGCCCGGCTCTGTTCCCGGTTCTCCAGAATGTGGCCCGGGAATGGAGTTCTGGGAGGTCGAAGAGCACGAAGTGTGTGACTGTTGGCGAAAAACGATTCCCGGTTCTCCTCCCCGGCACCCGCCCCGACCCCCCTGTGGAGTCATCTGCTGCTCTCTTTTGACCCTACTAGAAACCTATCAGCAAAAGCTGTTAGGTAACTACCAGAAAAATGCTCTGATGGCATCAGAGCAGTGGCCTTCGAACATACCAGCGACATAGCAAGCCCATGCTGCGGCAGCAAGGTAAGTTGTATCAAAAGTGTGTCCTAACTGCCGGCATGTATTTAAGCACGTTTGGGTGGGCCTGTGGGCAGACCAGGGCGCTTCGACACTGATCGATGATCGAACGCAGCCGAGCCAGACCGCTCAAACATCTTCTGCCGACGCTGCCCCTCCAAGCATGGCCCTAGCAGCGCGCGCCGATTGCACATCGAGTGCCCTGGCGTTCGTCCGACTTCGCACGCTCCCACTGATGATACGAGCAGGCAATCACATGTGAACCCTACACCTGCAGGGCAGATTTCTGAAACGCGGGCTGGGGTTCAGAATTCAATGGACCTCTGCAGCAAGGTGAGCCCCACCAGGGGTGTCCGATACCCCAGCGTCGAGTGGACCCGTAGGGATAGGGTTCGCAGCTGCCGCAGATAGGACGTCCACCACCACCCTTGCAGCGACTGGCAAAATCAATCAGAATCGAATTGAGACATCGGATCGGGTCGGCATGTCTATCGAATCGAACCGCATCGGCCCGGAGTCGGAATCGAATCGGATCCACCGCGCCAAGATGCTCAGCGACGCCATGCGAACCGTGGGAATCTAAGGATCGAATCGGCTCGGGCTGGTCGGTACCGACATCGAATCGGATCGATTGGATCACGATGGTCCCCGCTTGTCTCTCTAGTGCGACGCAAGACTTCAAGCCCCCACGACGCATAGGGTCCACCGTGCGCTGATCTGTCTGGCCACATCCCGCACTCCTGTGCCCTCTGAACGAACGTGGTGTCAACATCCAAGCCGCGGCTGAGGCGTTCCAGCTAGGTCTCCACCCCCCAGGCCAACCCCTTCCACGAGGGCCCCCCCCCAAGCGCGTGGCGCATTCGCGCCGCATCGAAGGTGAATCTAACCACAGCGGAGGAGAAGGAGGAGGAGGAGGAGATCGAGGAGGAGGAGATCGAGGAGGAGGAGGGGGAGGAGGAGGAGGAGGAGGAGGGGGAGGGCAAAGGAGGAGGAGGAGGCAAAGGAGAAGGAGGAGGAAGAGGAGGAGGAGGAGGAGGGGGGAGGAGGAGGACAAGGAGGAGGGGGGGAGGAGGAGGAGAAGCGGAGGAGGAGGGAGGAGGAGAGGAGGAGGGGAGGAGGAGGAGGAGGAGGAGGAGGAGGACGAGGAGGAGGAGGAGGAGGAGGAGGAGGAGGAGGAGGAGGAGGAGGAGGAGGAGGAGGAGGAGGGGGAGGAGGGGGAGGAGGAGGAGCCCGCGTGCTCGCCGTGCTGTGCTCAGACTCGGCGTTTCTCGGGAGCGAGGCGAGCCGCGGGCACGCCGCTAGCGGGCGTCGTCACCGGAGCCACCAGCCTCAAAGGTCTCCGCTCCGCCTGGGCCGCGCGTGCCCCTATCTAGGGGGCAAACAAACCTACCTCGCTTTTGACCACCCTCGCTTCCAAGAGATACCAGGCGATGCCATACTGCGGCCTGTACCTGTCGGGCCGCCCGACGAGGAGGCGCGTGGCATGACCTGGTGTTGCCTGGAAGCGAAAGCGGGGCAGGTAATTCACGCTCTGACCATGTGCTGGCTCGCAGGCAGCGCGGCGACAGAACAAGTCGCACTGTGCCCAAGCCTGCCTCGAGCTGGCAAGTCCAAGTGCGAGCAAGTCCGCCCGGTTCTGCCTTGACCCACGATGGCAGCAGCAGGGTAGTAGAAGATAGCTCAGAAACGTGGCGCAGAGCTTGGCTCAAGATCTACGTACTCCTGGAATGATAAGATGGCGAATTACTGTGGGTTCGATCGGCATCTTGCCCCGAAACGATGCAGATATTCTCAAAGACGGAATACCTGAGATTGCTCCGAAATCAAGAGACCACTTCGTGTGCGCCGCATGTTATGTCTCCCACCCTGGCCATGCCCCCGTCTCTGTGTACGCACTTCCCACCCAATGCTTCCTTACCCCAACTCCCTCGTCTCTCCGAAAACGTTTAGCGAGTGACAGCACGCTGCCGTTCCCCGACATGATTGCTTCCATTGAATACTTTCTCATGCCTCCTCTCCTCCTCCAATTCCATATCCGTTTGATGATCTCCCTTGCCCTGCAACTCATCATCCTATCCATCTTCCAACTGTTACTTGTACTTGGCAGCCTTCCGACAGTTACAGCTCCTGCTCTTCCTCCTCCTCCAGCTCCTGGACTGGCTCCTTGTCCTCATCCTCATCCACGTGGAGCCACTCCCCATCCTCTCCAACATCCTCACCGACTTCATCGTCCTCATCGTCGCCGGCCAACTCCTAATCATCCACCTCATCGTCGTCCTCCTCGACATCGTCGTCGCTTTTCCTCATCCTCCTCACCCTCTGGCTAGTCACCAACATCCCGGTAGCAACTGGGGGAACATAATCAGATCGGCACCGCTACTCCCCGCACCTCAATCGGCTTGCGTTCTGACCAAACTTTTGAGGCGAGTCCAGCCGTGGCGACGAGGGTCAAGACAGGCAATGAGGCACGCGGAGCGAGCCAGGGGCTCCGCGCGCCAGGGAGAGCGCAAGCAGCGCCGCCGAGAGGGCCCAACGCGCACCCAAGAGATCCGCGCGGCCCTCCGGATATTCATGCTTATCTGAGGTGCTTCTACCATCACTCGGATGTCCGTTCCCCGTTCAGGTGTTGGGGTCGTGCGCTTGCTTCCTCGAAGAATGACCCAAGCTGTTCTCCGACAGTCTCCGCCAAGAAAAATGCCCACGTCCGAGCGATGCCGATTTCTGTGGGCGAGCAACGACATATGTACATGTACGCCCTCCGCGGTCTTGCCTGCACGAACGTCCGCGTTGAACCGCACTCCAGGGGAAACTAACCGAGTACGTGTACATATGTTGCTGGCCTCTGATTCTGTTTCTCGATCCGGATGTCGGCGGGCTAGCTGCACATAGCGGCAAACATCGGCAACCATGGTAGCGGCAACCAGCGGCACACGGCCCGCACCAGCCGTGCACCAGCCCGCCGCTATTTATATTCGCCGGCGCAGTGCCCGCGAGACGCCAGAGAGGAAACCCTGCGGTGCGATTCGAGGCTGCGATCGACACAGAGCCGATGACTACCTACCAGACCACCCCAACCCAACCCGAAAATCCGAATTTCGGGTTGGGGGGGGTAAGGGTTCCACATGTGTTTTTTCGATGTTTCCCGACCCCTCCCCCCACACTGGAAATCGAGGGTAAATTTGAGCCTTCGGGTTGGGTTTGGGTGGATTGGTGGGTGGTGAGCCGAGGCTGCTCTGCGGGGGCGTCCAGGAGGAACGGGCCCTGCACCTTCCCCGACGGGTCGACGTACTGCCAGCCCGCGGGGGGGCAGGGCGCCAGCTGCGGGCCGGCGGCGACCTCCTGCCGGGTTGCCGCGCTCCGCTCCTCTCGTGCCGTCGCCCGCCGCGCCGCCCTGCTCTGCGATCTCGCCTCTCATCTGACTCTCTCTCTCTCTCTCTCTTTTTGTCTCTCTCTCTCTCTCTCTCTCTCTCTATCTATATCTATACCTATACGACCACCCTGCGGGTGATAAAGAGGTGAGAGGGGGAGGGGGGACCAACGTCTCACGCAATCGATATCGCTATCGATCTCACAATCGAGCTCACATTCGATATCACTATCGATATCACAATCGATCTCGCTTTCGATCTCACTATCGATATCACAATCGATCTCACAATCGATCTCACATTCGGTCTCACATTCGGTCTCACTGTCGATCCCACTATCGATCTCGCAATCGATCTCACAGTCGATCTCACATTCGGTCTCACATTCGGTCACACTATCGATCTCACAATCGATCTCACAATCGATCCCACATTCGGTCTCACATTCGGTCTCACTATCGATCTCACAATCGATCTCATTATCCATTTTCACTCTGCAATTTTCACTCGGCACCAGCATCATCATAATCATCATTACCATCATCATCTCACAATCGATCTGACTATCGATCTGACTATCGATCTCACAATCGATCTCACTATCGATATCACAATCGATCTCACATTCGGTCTCACTATCGATGTCACAATCGATCTCACAACCGACGTCATCATCATCATCATCATCATCATCATCATCATCAACACCATCTTCATCATCATCATCATCATCATCATTATCATCATCACCATCATCATCATCATCATCGCCATCATCACAATCATCATCATCACCATCATCATCATCATCATCATAATCATCCACATCATCATCGGGACACCGACGGGACACCGACGGGACACCAGCGAGACACCGGCGGGACACCGCGCGACACCGGCCGCCCGGAAGAGACACATTTGGTCCGGCCGCGCCTCAGCCACAGGGACACCGACGGGACACCAGCGGGGCACCGGCGGGACACCGCGCGCCACCGGCCGCCCGGAAGAGACACATTTGGTCCGGCCGCGCCTCAGCCACAGGGACACCGACGGGACACCAGCGGGGCACTGGCGGGACACCGCGCGCCACCGGCCGCCCGGAAACACATTTGGTCCGGCCGCGCCTCAGCCACAGGAGACTTTCCTCTCGGCTGCTCCTGCGCGAGCCCCAACTTCTTCTTCAGCTCCTCCTGCGCTGCCGTGAACCGCGCCCCCATGCCGACGTGGGCCGGCAAAACGCCGTGGATGTCCCCCGTCGTGTGCATGTTCGGGGCGTTCAGGAGGCGCCGACCCGCGTCGGGCTCGCCCTGAATCGCGCCGCACTCGTCAACGGCCTGCAGGAAAACGAGGGGCACGCCCAGACGCCGAGCGTCGCGACGAGCGCGCGCGTTGATCCACCTCGCCAGCGTCTCCCAGTATATGCCCATGCCGTAGCCGAGCCGAAAGTTCTCGTGCCGGTGCCGAGGGTCCAGGACGCCCTGGTTGTCCGTGGCCAACGTCTTCTCCCAGGCGGACCAGACCTCAGGTGGGAAGGGATTGCCCTCGCGCGTGCAGCCCAGGAGCGTGATCAGAGGGTCCCCGGGCTCGAAGCGCTTCGTGCCCTTCAGCTCGAAGACGCAGGGGATCTGAGAGAAGACCTTGATGGCGTGCTGGATCTCCACCGTCGGCGGGTCCGCGTACCTGTACGACTCGTCGTCGTCCAGGCGCTCGTTCACGTCCGTCAGGAGGCCAATGCTGCCGGTGGGCTTCAGCTGCAGGAAATCGCCGAGGTGCAGCACGATGGGCACGCGCCCGAAGTGGTGGTGTGGCCGCTGGTAGTTCGACTCCTGCACGTCGTGCGTGTCACTGCGTCCGTGGCAGGCGCGAAGGTCCAGCGCGTTGTACAGCGCGGCCGCCACCATGCTTATCTCCTCCTTGTTGCATCCAAAATGTGGCCTGGGAGCTGCGTTCTGGCAGCGCGAGAACCCAAAATTGACGACAGTTACAGGTTTTGGATGACCCGCTCGGATTACCAACGTGATCTGCGGGCCCCATAGGGAGGGAGCTCCCGCCTGAGACTTCCTCGCAGTTCACTCACAGACGAGGCTCCCGCCTGAGACTTCCTCCACATTCAGGCTTGAGGAGCCCAAAAGTGACGACAGTTACAGGGTTCCGATGAGCCGCTCGGATTACCAACATGATCTGCGGGCCCCATAAGGAGGGGGCTCCCGCCTGAGACTTCCTCACAATTCAATCAGAGACGAGGCTCCCGCCTGAGACTTCCTCCATATTCAAGCTTGATGAGCCAAAAGGTGACGACAGTTACAGGGTTCCGATGACCCGCTCGGATTACCAACATGATCTGCGGGCCCCATAGGGAGGGGGTTCCCGCCTGAGCCTTCCTCAAAATTCACTCACAGACGAGGCTCCCGCCTGAGACTTCCTCCAAATTCAAGCTTGAGGAGCCCAAAAGTGACGACAGTTACAGGGTTCCGATGACCCGCTCGGATTACCAACATGATCTGCGGGCCCCATAGGGAGGGAGCTCCCGCCTGAGACTTCCTCCCAATTCACTCACAGACGAGGCTCCCGCCTGAGACTTCCTCCATTTTCAGGCCTGGGGAGCCCAAAAGTGACGACAGTTACAGGGTTCCGATGACCCGCTCGGATTACCAACATGATCTGCGGGCCCCATAGGGAGGGGGCTCCCGCCTGAGACTTCCTCACAATTTACTCAACGATGATGAGGATGAGGATGATGAGTGGTGGTGAAGATGAGTGGTGAAGAGGATGATGATTGATTGTGAGTGGTGGTGGCGATGATGATGTTTGAATGAGGATGATGCCGATGCCGATGATGATGATGATGATGATGTTCGTGAGCGTGTGAGAGAGTGCGAGTGATGATGATGATGAGTATGTGAGTGACTAAGCATGTGAGAGAGCATCATCGATGATGCTGATGAGGTTGATGATGAGAGAGTGCGAGTGAGTGTGAGTGTGTGTGTGTGTGTGTTCCTGTTCCTGCGCGGGGTGTCCAGAAAAAACAAGAACCCCACTTTGGATGTGGGGAATAACTATCCTTCAAACATGAAGGTTCAACAACAACAACAACAAGCAATGTACCACGGTCTGTTGTTACTGGCGCGTGCGTCTTGCATTCAGCATACCCCAACCCTCGACACCCGCCCACTTCGTTTTCGATTGCACCCCCTGTCGGGGGGGGATATCTTCCTTGTCGGCCACTGATGGAACTTCGAAAATACATTTCGCGCGAGGGCGCCGTTCCTGAGTTCGGATCCTCTCTGGCCAGGGGCTCTCGGAATACCTGCGGCAAAAATCGAACGCGAGTTTTTGTCGCCGCGTCCAAAACTCCACCAACTTGCCCGAATTGCGGGGGAACTCTCGAGCGAGATCGCCGCTCCTGAGATCGGGGGCCTTCTTGGCCAGGGGCTGTCGGAGTAAATCGTGAAGAAGGGTCAAGCAGGAGCCCTTGTCGTCGTTGCTGGGCCTCCGCCAACTTAATTGAATTGCGAAAAGGTCTCGAGCGAGAGCGCCGTTCCTGAATTCGGGGCCTCTCTGGCCACGGTGTCTCCGGGCAAAGTGTGAGGAAGTATCGAGCGGGGCACGTCGCTGTCGTAGCCGCGCGTCCAGTGGCCCACATTTACGCTCGAGCCAACGCTCGAGCGGGAGCCTCGTCGTCAGAAAGAAAATGTAGGCAGCGTCGAGGCGAAAGCGCGCGAACCTTTTTTTTCCGGAAACCAGCACTGCATATAATTTAGACATAAGTACCCAACACGAACGCTAACAATGATTTCACCATCGCGCGCCATGCTCCCACGCGTCAGACGCATCCTTCCGGAGGCCGCGCCCCATCGCGGGGGGTGTATCTGGCTCGCGGGGTCCGCCACTTCGTCGCCCATCATCCCGCCCACGAAAGAATTGCCACCGCCTGTTCCGAGGAACTTCGACATCCACAGCTCGGGCGGCACATCGCCATCGCAATCGCGTCGCGCGCGACCCGCATCTCCGAGGAGGAGGAAATGGATGAGGAGAGGAGGGAAGATAAGGGAGAGGAAGAGGGAGAGGAGGAGGAGGAGGAGGAGGAGGAGGAGGGAGTAGGAGGAGGAGGGGGAGGAATAAGGAGTAGTTGTAGTAGCAGTACCTCCGAGGACGAGGTGGTTCTAACTCCTCGTTCGAACTGTTGCGCCACCATCCTGCGGCCTCGGCGCGTGGCCCTGAACGTTCACGCCCCCAGGCGCTGCCGCTCCAATGCTCGCATCCTCCACGTGCCCCTCCACACCCACTCGAGGAATCACTGAAGTCAACCATTCGACCCTCGATCCTTGGAGCCCCTGGAAGTCATCCGTCCTCCTTTGCCTCCTCCTCCTCCACATTATCTACGCTTTCCAAACCACGACAAGTATTTAATACTTAAGGTTCTAAAGGGACTCGTGGGAGCCCCCCAGAGGCGATGCCGAAATGAGGGCCCCAGACTTGAGAAAAAGGTTAGGAAATATCAAAAGGGAGCGACGAAGGAGGACGGAAGGGGAACGGAAGAGGGAGGAGGGAGGAGGGAAACAGGACGAGGGAGGAGACAAGGGGGGCGACAAGGGAAAGGAGGAGGGAGGAGGAGGAAGGAGGGACGGAAAAGGAGGGAGAAGGGAGACGAGGAGGGGATGGAGGGAGGAAAAGGGAGGAAGAGAAAAGGGGAAGGAGGGAAAGGGAGGAGGCGGAGGAGGAGGAAAATGAGGAGGAGGAGAGGGAGGAGAAGGAGGAGGGAGGACGAGGAGGAGGAGGAGCAGGGGGAGGAGGAGAGGGAGAAGGGGGGAGGGAAAAGGAGGGAGGAAAGAGGGACGGAAGAGGGAGGAGGGACAAGAGGAGGGGGTGGAGGAAGGAAGAGGGAGGAAGAGGAGGGAGGGGGGAGGAGGAGGAGGAGAAGGAGGAGGATGAGGAGGAGGGGGAAGAGGAAAGGGCGCCAGTCCAGCGTAAAACGGGAGGAGGTCTCGGGCGGGAACGCTGGTTTTGTCGGGACGGGGGCTGTCGGCGGCGAGCAAGAGCACCGCCTTGAGTAAAAAAGGAGGAAGTCTCGAGCGGAAGCGTTGTTGTTGCTGGAGGGCGGCGCCGATGAGAGAAAGAATAGCGCGCTTGTTCAAGGTAAAACGGGAGGAAGTCTCGAGCGGGGGCGCTGGTTTTGTTGAGACGGCTGCTTTCGGCGGCGAGCAAGAGCACGGGCCCTGAGTAAAAAAAAGGAGGTCTCGAACGGGAGCGCAGTTGTTGTTGTGGGGACGGTTTTGGCGGTCTCCCAAACCACTTGAGAATGAGCCTCATGTTCGATGACAATGCAGCCGGCGCCTCGGCGAGAGCGCCAGCGCGCCTGTAAGGGGTCCAACACAAATAGTTCTTTAGTAATTAACATTCAACAAAAGCAGCAACAACCACAACGATAACGACAACGACAACAACAACAACCACAACAACAACAACAACAACAGCAACAACTGCTGCAACAACACCAACAACAACGCAACAAGCATATTCCTCACCACGAAATCGCTGTTCAGCTACGCACCCAGGGACAATGAATGACCTCTCGGCCCCCTCACTCTGATACGTATATATAATATGTCGTCCTCTATCGCTCACGCTTTCTCTCTCTCTCTCTCTCGCTATCTCTCTCTCCCTCTCTCTCTTCCTGTATGTGCTCTCTCCCTCTCTCTCTCTCTCGCCCCTCCCAACATATATACACACATGTACGTGTTGCTGTCGCTCCCCATATCCCCTCTACATCTCACGCGTGCCGCACTTCATATTTAGGACTACGATATCCGCATACATTAGTCTCAAACATATACATATATACGTATGAATATGTTTGCGTTGTATGCTTCTCTCCAGCCATATACTTATATGTATCTCCCCATGTTATCAAGCCCTCTCTCTCTCTCTCCTCTTCGCCATCGCTCTATATCTCGCTCAGCTCGCTCTCTCACTCTCTCGATTCCTCTCTCTCTCTCTGTCTCTCGCTCTCTCTGTCTCTCTCTGTCTCTCTCTCTCTCTCTCTCCCTCTCATACAGACCTATATCCATATACATATATATATATATATATATATATACATGCTCGCGTTACTTATATCTCCACCACCGTGCTCTCGATCAAGCGTTGGAGTGTCATCAGGCTCCTTCCTCGACCCCCGGAGCCTCAGTCCTCCATCCTGAGGAGCGTTCCGGGCGCCCGGACCCCGCACTGCCAAATCTCCTGTCGAAGCCGTCCCCTGCCTCAGCGTCCTGGCTGCACCAGCGTGCCTCCCTGCCCTGCTCTGCCGCCCCCCGCCACGACGCGCGCGGCCGCCGCCCCGGTGCGGCGGGGTCTCCGGGATGGCGGCCCTGGGCGGCACCACCTCGGGGCTGTCTCGCCTCGATCGCCTCTCCTGCCTCGCCTCGGGCTCCCCCTCCGAGCCGTTGGGCGCCGCCTCGATGGCGACGCTGAGGGCCTGCGGGGGCCGCGGGACGCCAGGAAGCCTCGGTCCCCGATCCAGCATCGGAAGCATCGGGCGGGCATACTGTGAGGAGGAGGAGGAGGAGGAGGAGAAACAGGAGGAGGAGGAGGAGGAGGAGGAGGAGGAGGGGAGGAGGAGGGGGAGGACAGTTGTGCCCTCAGAGGGGGGCTCCACGGCTTCGGGAAGAAGAAGAGGAGGGGGAGGGGAGGAGGAGGAGGAGGAGGAGGAGGAGGAGGAGGAGGAGGAGGAGGAGGAGGAGGAGGAGGAGCAGGAAGAGGGGAGGAGGCATAGGATGAGGGGGAGATGAGGGAGGAGGAGGGGGAGGAGGAGGAGGAGGAGCAGGAGGGGGAGATAGGGGAGGAGGAGGAGAAGCAGAGCAGGAGGAGGAGGAGGAGGAGGAGCAGGAGGAGGAGGAGGGAGGAGGAGGAGGAGGAGGAGGAGGAGGGAGGAGGAGGAGGAGGAGGAAGGAGCAGGGGCCCGCAGGCAAAGAGAGCCCCGGGGAGGAGAGAGCCGGCGGCGCCCTCAGCAGGTCCGCGCTCGTCCAGGGTCGGAGGCCTCCTGGGCGCACTCCCGGACCTGGCGGCCCCGACACGCAGCACGCAACACGCAGCGTACGGCAGGCTCGCGTCGTGTCGACCTCCTCCTCCTCCTCCTCCTCCTCCTCCTCCTCCTCCTCCTCCTCCTCCTCTCCTCCTCCTCCTCCTCCTCCTCCTCCTCCTCCTCCTCCTCCCACTCCCACTCCTCCTCCTCCTCCTCCTCCTCCTCCTCCTCCTCCCCCATCTCCGGAGCGCTCTCAAGCGTTCCCAGGCGCTCCCAGGCGCTCCAAGGCGCTCCCAAGCGCTCCCAAGCGTTCCCGACACGCAGCACGCAACACGTAGCGTACGGCAGGCTCGCGTCGTGTCGACCCCGGCGTTGGCTCCTGACACCGCGGGGATCGTTCAAGCTCGAACGATCGGCCCTCTCAAAAGAGCCCGATAGTTTCAAGGATGGGCCGATGGAGGGCCACGGGCGGCGTTCCACCTCACAAGCCCGCGCTGGGGCCGCCGCCAGTCGACACGACGCGAACCGGCCGCACGGGGCTCAGCACGCAGAATGTCAACGCCGACGACGGTCCAGCCCAATGCGCTCGCCAAAGCGTGGGCCAACACGCGGAGCCAGCACGCAGCGTGTCGACACGGACCTTTGGAGCCCGGCACGTGCTGCGCTTCGAAACGGGCGGGCCAGGGCAGCGCAGCTCCAGAGCGGACGCCCTCCCGGGGAACCAACGAGGCGCCGATACCACTGGTCCCCAGACCTCTCCCAGGGTGCGTGCTGGCCAGGATCCCGACGCGAATCCAGCGGTGGTGGCGAGGGCCTCCCACAGGGGAACGAAAAATGACATGAACATGAACAACTCGGAGGTCCGCGCGAATGTCTTGGATCCGCGCGGGACCCCCCTGCCTGGCGCGCGGAGCGCGCCAGGGGCGGCGCCAGAGGCGCCGCCGGGGGCCCCAGCGCGGATCCGAGAAATCCGCGGGACCTCCGAGTCTTTATGTTTATGCCACTTTCTGTTCCCCTAGTCAACGCCCCTCTAACGGGGACTCCACTGACGGGTACTTTGGCCAGTGGCCCGGCGAACCCAATCCTCCCCGATGTGGGCAGCGCTGCGATGCCAGAAGGAGGCCCTAAAGTGGCAACGTTCGGCAATTTTGCAAAGTACCCGTGAGTGAGTACCCGTGACGGCGCCGCTGACCCAGTGGTGGCGGAACCCTAAATAAGGAACGAGGGCCCTTTTTTTTCCATAAGTTAGACTTCGACTTCCGATCGAAAACATGAGGAACACCTGAGGCGAGCTGTGGAACACCTCAAGGAACGCGGAGCCCCGCCCCAACCAAAAGGGTTCCTTCTTCAGGGCCCCGACTGTAGTGGTGGCGAGGGCCTTCCGGGAGGCCCAACAAAAAGAGTCCCCCTCCGAGGCGCGCGGCACGCGCTGCGCGATCCGACACGGGGCGCGGCCGGGCACCCGAGCACGCTCCTCCGGGAGAGCGTGCGCCCTCGAGCGGGGGCCGCCGCCGCGGGCGGCCTCCCGGGGGATTGCGCGCACGGGCGGGGGCGGCCCACGGCGGCGGCCGCGGCGCCAGCCGCCGCCCTCCGCGGGGCCAAGGGCGGCGCGGAGGGGGGGCGCGGGCGCGGAGCAGACCAGTGGCTCCCCAGCTTCGCGCCCTCGCAGACTGCGCGAGGGCGCGAGGGCGCGAAAAAACCTCGCGCCCTCTCGCGCCGCCTCCCAGGGGAGAAGCGGAGGGCGAGGAGGCAAATCGGAGCCGAAGCGCGAGGCGCGAAGCGCGGATAAACTCCGCGCCCCCGAGGGCGCCCCTGCTCCGCGGGGCAGGGGCGGCGGCGCGGAGGGGGCGCGGACGCGGAGCGGACGGCCTGGCTGGGCCGGGGTGGAGGAGCGGGAGCCGGGCGGAGCGGAGCAGCGCCGAGGACCCGACGACGTACCTGTTGAAGCATGGATGCAGCCAGGGGCCCCCATCGAGGACGACGGGCGGATCGGGCGTGCGAGACCTGCTCACGAGTCTGCATGGGCGGTGTGGGGAGATACCTCTGGCAAACGCGGGACCCCATGCGGGGAACGGCACTGGGGACTCGCCCATGCAGTCAACCGCCGTGTGGGCCAGAGGCGACCGCCGAAGGACGAGGAGGAAGAGAAGCAGGCCCGTCTCGGAGGTCAACCTCCTCGTCCTCCGCTTCCTCCCGCGTTCTAAGTGTTGCACGGTGAAGCTTGACTCGAGGCTGTCGTTGAGCCGTCGAGCAACTATCTTGAGGGCGTCTCGGACCGCTGGTCGGAGTGGGGGGGGCTGGGAGGCCCCCACGTCAGCACATCAGTCCAGTTGCACAATTCAACTTGACGCGAGGCTCTCTTGGAGCCCACGCACGGTGCAACTCCCTGGGGGATCCTACCGAAGGTCATTTAAGGGCAAGCCGTGCCGTCCTGCGCCACAGCGCTCTATGTCCTCACCCTTCCGGGTCCCATTCTCTCCATCATTCCTCGCCGTCTGACGTCCAACCGTCCACCGTTCTCTGTTCTCCCCCATCGTTGCGGGCCGACAGCGCTGTGGTCCACAAAGCCGCACTGCAGAGGAATACGTTTCTCCTCTCATTCCTACGATGGCGATCCACCCTACTGAACATCGTTTGACCGATCCCTATCCCACGGGCGTGGCCTGAGCCCCATTGGCCGATGTCCTTCCCTAGATGGGGATATAGGCTGTTCCCGTCGTTCTTTGAAGGACATATCCCCAGCTGGGTCGGTGGGATGGTGGGGATCGGGATGGGGATAAAGATGGGGATAGGGATCGGTCAAACGATGCCTTCCTACCGTGGAGCAGGTCCCAACGTCACCCCTGGGGGTGTCGGTCCGTGCTGTGCGAGAGCAGGTGTCCCGTGTCACCTCTGAGGTGGCGATCTGCCCTGCTGTGGAGCACGCCCCCCTCCGTCGTCGCGCCATCATGCCCATGTCCCTCTCCTGTCTCTTCCCGTCATTACTTCCCGTCTTCCTGTCGTTCGTTCCGTCCTCAGTCTACATAACTACATACATAAATATAACAATGTGTATATGTATGTGTGTATGTATGTGTGTGTGTCGTCTGAGCGGCTCTAACCGCAATGCTGGCCCGACCCCCCCGACGGGAGGTAGGCTCAGCATGGCGACGAGATCCCACAGAACCGCCCTGCAGTGGACACAGCATCACGCATACGGTGGCGATGCGTACGTCACGCTGGGAAGCATGATGTACGTATCGCCACCATCGGTCAATCAACATCGAATCGGACTCGGTAAAGCAAGATCAACCAACAACGAATCGGAATTGGTCGGATCGGGATGCGCGGCGGAACGGGTCGCAACGGCACGGAGTCGAAGTCGAATCGGACAAGCTCCACCAGGATGCACAACAACGCCATGCAGGAATCGAGCCACATGGGATCGCCCGACATTCAATATCGAGGTGGATCAAGCCGGGCGAGGTCTGCGTCGAATGGGGCCCTGGTGGTGATCCGTTCTGCTGTACAGCGGGATCCCATTCGTCGTCGCGTCATCGTCCCAAGTCGGTGTCCTCAGCTACACCCCGTCTCCCCCTGCCAGCCTCACCAGCAGGGGTGGCCGCGCGCTTGACGACACGTGCCACCGCCGCAGGAGGCTGTCTTGGGGGCTTCCCCCGAGGAGGAGGAGGAGCAGCAGAAGGAGGAGGAGGAGTAGGATGAGGAAGGAACGAGCAGGGAGGGAGAGGGACAGGGTCGAAAGGGAGGAGGAGGAGAAGGAGAAGGAGGAGAAGGAGGAGGAGGAGGAGGAGGAGGGGGAGGAGGAGGAGGAGGAGGAAGGGGAGGAGAGAAAGCACCCGCGGGAGGCCCACACCCGAGGAGCCCCCTAAGTCAAGTGGTGCACGGTGCAGCTCGACCCGATGCTTCCTTGTAGTCCCCTGGTATCTCTCTTCGGGGGCGCCTCTGTCGGGGCACTAGCATCAGGTCGAGCGTGTCCCCCTACAGGCGGATTTTGGATGGACAAAAAATCCCAAACACATTCGAATTGTCAAACAATCGTCTCAATATATGAAAAATATGTTTGGATATCCGCTCCGTAGAAGGACAGACCCGACTTGACGCTGGCACAAGCCTCCCAGGGGTGTTCGGCAGGGGCGCCGCCGGAAGCGCCGCTAGGGAGCCCAGAGCCGATCCGCGCGGAATTCCAAGTTTTTATGGTTATGTCACTGTTCATTCCCATAGTTTCGTGAGCCTGATTGATGGCACACGTAAAACAATCAATCACCTGGCATCTTCTATCCTCGACCCTCCCACTGGTTTCCTCTCTCACTCCCCTTCGTCCTCCCTCCCTCTCCTTCTCCCTCTTTCTGGCCCTCCTTCATCCCTCATTCTCTCCCTCCCTCCCTCCATCGCAGTCGTCTTTGCCCGTCACCGTCGCCGTTGTCGTCACCACCGCCACCGTCGTCGTCATCCTCCTCTTGCCTCTGCCCCTCTCTCCTCCACACTCATGCCTCTAAACGCTTCGATCCTCCTCCTCCTCCTCCTCGACACTCTTCCTCCTCCTCCTCCTCCTCCTCCTCCTCCTCCTCCTCCTCCTCCTCCTCCTCCTCCTCCTCCCCCCTCCTCCTCCTCCTCTCCTCCTCCTCCTCCCTCCTCCTGCTGGAGCAGCAGCGGGTCCTCTCCTCCTCCTCCTCCTCCTCCTCCCTCCTCCTCCTCCCCCTCCTCCTCCTCCTCCTCCTCGATACTCCGCCTCGATGCACCTCCTCCTCCTCCTCCTGCTCCAGTCCTCCCGCCGGAGCAGCCGCGGGCCCGCGCCTGGGGCGCCCAGTGGCTGGCGTCCCAGAGCTCCTCGGCGAAGAGGCCCTCGTCGCCGAGGGAGTCCTCTCGGGGGGGGGGGGGGGGGGAAGGCGAGCCCCTCGCGTGAAGTCGGGCGTGTCCCCCTAAAGGGGGATCTCGGGCGAAAAATTGAAAAGTACCCCCATACATGTTCAAACATATGCAAAAATTAGCCCCCCAGGCTATTTCTTGACCATGTTTGAATCGTCCCCCTGTAGAGGAACAGGCCCGACTTAACCCTCGCGCCTGGACGACACACGAAGTCCACAGGGGCTCCCAGCTTCGCGCTCCGCGCTGCGCGAAGTGCGAATCACTGAGCGCTCTCCTCTCGCGCCGCCTCCCAGGGGAGAAGAGGAGGATGAGGAGGAATCGGAGCTGCAGCGCGAAGCGCGAAAAACTTCGCGCCCTCGAGGGCGCCCCTGATTCAAGGACACGCCGTGGTGGGGAGCCCTTCGGCGGCAACTCGTGGGAGCACGCCATCCCATCTTGTTGTCGGCCTTTGCCTTTGCGACTCGACGCTAATCGACGCTGGTCGACACTAATCGACGCAAGATCGACGCTCACCGACGCTAGAGCGGCGCTACCTCATCGCCTCCCGGACGCTCATCGACGCTAGTCGACGGAAGTGCGCAGGTGCACAGAGCACCCATGATTAGACGAGCGCGTTCCACTACTCGCAGAGTGACTACTCGCAATATTGGTCTGGATCCGCCGCGGGGGATCTACGCTGTATTACACCAAGGCAGACGTACGGTCTTTCGCACGTTCACGAGTGGGCACTTTGCGAGTAATGGAACTTGGGTGTCCCAAAACCGTGTGGTGACAGACCCGGCGGCGACCTCGAAATCCCCAAAGACCTCACCGCACGGTCCGTCACCGCACGGTCTTGGGACCCCGGAGGCTCCAGTCGCCCGAGACGTCCTCGGAGAACGACCTCGAGCCCCAAAACCGTGCGGTGACCCCGAATCCCCACCGACTCACCACCACGGTGTGGTCACCGCCCCGTTTGGGAGCCCCCGAGGTATCTGGTCGGGCGTAAGGGGGGGATAGCACAGGGGGGGTTTGAGAATCAGCTCACGTAGCTGATTTTCCCAGCGCCTCCCGGCGCCGGAGGCGGCTATGTATCGAGGAATGGGCCGCTCGGTGAGGCCGAAACCAGCTGCATGCAGCAAATTTCGTAACCCCCCCTTTCCCAATCCCCCCTTTCGTCCGGCCCGAGAGTAATGAAGCGCCCGCGGCGAAGGATCCTCGCGACCGGAGAGGCCCGGGCTGCCGGGCGAACGCGCAAGGCGAACACTGTGCCGACGGGCCCCCCGACGGCGGGAGCCGTGGCCAAAGGGGAGCCGTCCGGGGCGGGGACAGCGAGCCCCCTCCGCGTCCTCCTCCTCCTCCTCCTCCTCCTTCTCCTTCTCCTTCTCCTTCTCCTTCTCCTTCTCCTTCTCCTTCTCCTTCTCCGCCTCCGCCTCCGCCTCCGCATCCGCCTCCGCCTCCGCCTCCGCCTCCGCCTCAGCCTCCGCCTCCGCCTCCGCCTCCGCCTCCGCCTCCGCCTCCGCCTCCGCCTCCGCCTCCACCTCCGGACACCCGGACACACAGACACAATTAACCGTCGATCCCCAGGAAAAATATGGGAAGATATGGGAAGTGGGGGGGAGGGAAAACACTCAGAAAATATGGGAAAAGATGGGGAATCTTGGGGAACCCGTCCGACGGCGACCCGTCGTCGTCGTCGTCGCCGTCGCCGTCGTCGTCGTCGTCGTCGTCGTCGTCGTCGTCGTCGTCGTCGCCGTCGTCGTCGTCGTCGTCGTCGTCGACGTCGTCGAGGTCGTTGTCGTCATCGTCGTCGACGTCTTCATCGTCGGCGTCGACGGCGCCGGCGACGACGGCGAGGCCGCCCCCCCTTCGGAGGAGCGCGCCAAGGAGAGCCCACAGCTCCTGTGCCTGGCCCGCCGTGGGGGGGGGGAGCGAGAGGCGTCGTGGGCCCGTCGTGGAGGCCCTCGTGGAAGCCTCGGGGAGGCTGCCCGTGGACGTTCTTTTTTTTGGGTTGGGGCTCGCTCTCCGCCTCGCGGGTTGGCCAGCACGATCGGCCGAGGCCCCAGATTGGGGGGCTTTGGCGAGGAGCCGGATGAGGAGGTCCTCGTCGGAAGGCTTCAGGAGGATTGCGTCCCCTTGGGGGGCTGTTAGGCCGGAGTGGGCCTCGGATGAAGCGGAATTGAGCCAGATTAAACGGGACCACGCGCGATTAAGCGGGAGGCGGCGGCGCTTCTCAGGAGGCCTCAGGCCTGCTGGGAGGTGTTCTGCGCCTCCGGGAAGGGCTGAGAAAACGTCTCAGAAGGCCGGGGAACCTTAGAGCATTCTGAGAAGGCCCGCCACTTCTCACTTCCCCCCGGCTCGCCGCCGGCTATCGGTATCGTTTAACCGATCTCCCCATCCCCTATCCCCATCCCCTTCGAGACCCCCACCAAATTACCCCCCCAGTTGGGGATACCGCCCCCCAAGTCACCCCAACTCCCCATCTGGGGGGGTAACTTGGCCAGTGTGCCGGAAGCCTGGTGCTCCTCTGCAGTGTCACGGTGATGAGTCAGCGGCGAGGGGGGGGGAAGTGAGAGGGAGAAGGCCTTCTCAGAAGGCAGCGGGGCCTCTCAGAAGCCCTCCCCGGCCTTCTCAGACCTTTTATGTGTCTCCAGGGGAAGGCCTGCGACACGTCTCAGAGAAGGCTGCGGGACTTCCGGGTCTTCTGAGAAGGGCCGCCCCTTCTCGCTGCCCCCCCTGGGCTTGCCGCTAAGCCTTGGTTTCGGATGCAACTCTTGGGAGGTCAAATACAGATTTTGCCCTGGTCCGAAGTCCTGCTTCATCCGGTTTACATCCAGCTGAATCCCGAGAAGGCCTTCTTCTCACTTTTCCCCCCCTTTCTCGCTGCCGCATTCAGTTCTTGTGTCATACCTCCGGTCTCCAGCGGGCGGTCGGGACGATCCGGGCACCCCCAGAACGCCCGCGGCGAGGCGCAGCTGCTTGCAAGCATCCCGAGGCTGGAAAACCGCCGACAACCGACGAACACGTCTGAAAGCCACGAACCTCGAACCCAAAAATTCCCGCCCATCGCTCGACGCCGAAATAGAAAGGAAATAAATCCTTTTACTGAGCCTTGGGGGAAGCAAAAACATGATCGACCCACGAACCCGGAAAGGAATATAGAAATGTAACGCATGACAACATTTTCGAAGACACCTGATTGGGTGACGGGCAAGTGCAATGCTGATTGTATCGATCTTGATGTACAGTGCCGAAGTATGTGCTGTGCTGCACCGTGCTGAATTGCGATGTGCCATGCCGCGGTTGTGCTCTATAGCGTCGTGGATCGAGTCTTCCTTCGCATCCGAGTCCTGACCGAAGTGATCTGGATCTTAAGCTCGAGCTGCCTGAACACATAGTAGCTGCCCCAGAGCTAATTGACAGGGGGACATGCCATGTGGACGCGCCACGAAACGTCCCAAGGGACGCGCCAGGCGACGTGCCAGGGGACGTGGCATGGGGTCGCACCGCGGGACGTGCCAAGAGGACGCGCTACGGAACGTGCCAATGGATGTGCCACGGAATGTACCAGGGGACGCGCCACGCGACGTGCCAGGGGGACTCGCCAAGGGACGCCACACGGAACGTGCCAAGGAACGTGCCAGGTTGCAATGCTGAGTGTATCGATCTTGATGTACCGTGCCGAGGTCTGTGCTGTGCTGCACCGTGCTGCATTGCGATGTGCCATGCCGCGGTTGTGCTCCATAACGTCGTGGATCGAGTCCTCCTTTGCATCTGAGTCCTGACCGAACTGATCTGGATCTTAAGCTCGAGCTGCCTGAACACATAGTATCTGCCGCAGAGCTAATTGACAGGGGGACATGCCAGGAGGACGCGCCGCGGAACGTCTCAAGGGACGCGCCAGGCGACATGCCAGGGGACATGCCATGGGGACGCACCACGGGACGTGCCAAGGGGACGCGCTACGGAACGTGCTGGGGACAAGCGTTTCGCTCGAGACACCCTGTCAAAATCCTCATTCTAGACATCCGCCTGAGCGACCTGGACACGTGAAAACAAACGTTTCACTCAACACATCCTCAACACATTCTCATGCTAGACATCCGCCTGGGCGAACTGGACACGTGAAAACAAGGTTCGCTCGAGACATCCTCAACACATCTTCATGTGAGACGTCCGCCTGGGTGACCTGGGCACGTGAAAACAAGCGTTTCGCTCCAGACGTTTTCAACACCTCCGCATTCTAGACATCCGCCTTGGCGACCTGTACACGTGAAAACAAACGTCTCGCTCGAGAAATCCTCAACACATCGTCATGTTAGACATCCGCCTGGGTGACATGGACACGTGAAAACAAGCGTATCTCTCGAGGCATTCTCAACACATCCTCATGCTAGGCATCCGCCTGGGCAACCTGGACACGTGCAAACAAGCATCTCGATCGAGACTTCCTCAACACCTCCTCATTCTAGACATCCGCCTGGGCGACGAGGACGCGTGAAGCCAAGCGTCTCGCTCGAGACATCCTCAACAAATCCTGGCGCTTGACCTCTGTCTAGGCAACCTGGAGGCGTGAGGCCACGCGTCTCGCTCGAGACATCCTCAAGACCTGGGCACGTGAAAACAAGCATTGCACTTGAGAGATCCTCTGAATTCAGGTCCCCAGGACAGGACAAGCTATAACACAAAACAAGCATTTCGCTCGAGACATCCTCAACAAATTCTGAACAACACGCGTTTCGCTAGGGACATCCTGAATTTTTAATTCGCCGGCCCTCTTCCCATTGTTATGTTTCGAAAAAAGAAATCCGCCGGCCCTCTTCCCGTCAGACCCGGGGGTAAACCTACTTAAAGAGAACCCTGGGCCTGAAGCCCTTTCCGGGAAGAAGAAGCAACGTCATGACAACCTGACGCCCACGGCGACAGAAGCCTCTAAAAGAGTGCTGAAGGGAACAGTGACGGGCACACAACAAATCCCAGGATTCCCCATATTTCCCAATATGTTCAGAGTTTGCGCATATTTCCCCATATTTTCCTGGGCCGACGATTCATTTTGTTTGTGTTTTGCCCCCTCCTGAATCAAACATGTTACATTCGAAACGCTGCCCTAAGGAATCCGCAATACATAACGAGGCAATGTTTCCCCGTGAGTAAAGACAAAACGATTAAGGAACGCTGAGCCCCCCACCAACGAACAGGGTTCCTTCTTCAGCGAACCGACTGTACTGAAGAAAAAGTGACGGGCACAACTCAAACATGTCAAGAGATATTTCACCCCATCATGCCACGCGCGGGCGCCCGTCGCGGGCACGTCGAAGCCGTTCCGAATCCATCTGTGCTCGAACCATTTCAGCACAGGAGGTGTTCAAACACAATCGACCACCCAATGGGTTTCGGTGAAATACGTCAGGATGTTAGCTGTTCTGCAGGCGCGCACTATCCCATCATCCTCATCACCAACATCGTACATCACCAGCGTCTCCATTGCCATCGACAGCATCACCATCGCGATCGTCGAGAACATCACCGTCACCCTCTTTGTCTCTATCATCGATGCCGTCGCCCTCGGCAGAGTTCTGCGCGGGGGCACATCGCGATCATCATAACCAGCATCATCGCCGTCATCATCGCCAGCGTCATTGTTGCCTCATCGTTATAACCAACATCAATTCCATCACCATCACCATCGTCATCATCGATGGCATCGTCCTCACCGTCGTCCTCAACATCACCAGCGTCATCGTCAACGTCGGTGTGACCGACCCTTGGGAGGTGCCAACAAGAGACAGCTTTGGTGGGTGGGGTGGTTGCGCGAGCACTGGCTGGAAATGACGGCTCGTTATCGACAAGATCGATGGTACTCCATAACCACACAACTTGCGCCACACAACTTGCACCACATAGCCCACACCACATGTTTTACACCGCGTGAATTTCGCACACAACGTACTACACACAATATATGGAATCGCTTCGCAGACATGCACGTTAACGGCATAGCTTACACCAAGTATGTTGCACTGCATGGGTTGCGGCAATAATCTCACACCACAGAGCACGCGCCACTATTGCACCACACAGCTTGCGCACTGTGGATGACACCACATACCATGCATACATACACAGTGCAACACCTTACTGGTTTGGGTCCACGCTAGCAAACAATCGAAAGTGCTTCATATTTTGTGAGCGAGCGCAATGCTCATCCACACAATCATCGAGATGCACACGACAGCTCGTACATGGTAACCAGGAAAGTCCCCTAACGGTGGGTTACAACGCTGTGGGGGTAACAGCTGGGTAGTGTAAGCTATCCGGCGTGAGCTATGGTTTGTAAGATGTTGAACGCGGTATGAGCAATGTGGTGTAAGTTATACTGTGCACGATCTTTGGTACACGCTGTGGTGTGTCAACTGTTTGTGTATGTGCTGCAAGTTGCGTGGTGCAAGCTACGTGGTGTGAGCTGTGTGGTGTGAGCCATGTGGTGTAAGCTGTGCGGCGTCTGCGGGGCGCCAACGACCGGGCACGGGCGCCCACGCGGCAAAACCTTGGGAGACCCGCCTAGCGCAGGGGGCGCCCACGGGGTGGCCACGAGCGGGCGTCACGGGCGCGCACGTGGCGAACACCGTGGGAACCCACCGAAAGGTTCAGAGCACACAATTACGGCGCCCATAAGTGCAGGCACTGCTTAGGGAGCTTGCTCGCGATGTGCGCATCAATTCATCAACGTGACAGCGCAACCCGCGCATGAAATCATGCATTAGCACTGACTCCCGAATGGATTCGGCGAGCAAGCTGCGTTCCGCAACTAATTCCCATTGCTTACCTGTTGCACTGCCTCGTGCTCGGGTGGAGACATGCTACGACTTAGTGCGACTTGCTCCCCAAGGGGTCAAAGCTGTGGCCGCGCCGCCACGGCATGAGACAACCAATCGTAATGATAGATTGGGCGAGCGGGTCTGATCGCGAGCCGCGAGCCAGAATACTATACTGCGCTGCACCCTCGTCGTCGTCGCCCTCCCTCTCATCCTCCTCTTCCTCCTCCTCCCTCCTCCTCCTCCTCCTCCTCCTCCGTGCTATGCTGTGCAATGCGGTAGACCACACAGGAGACCCGAGACCGTGAGGCCACGACCAGAGGCCACGACCAACGACCACGGGGCCACGACGGGAGACCGCGGGCCCCGACCAGGGACCGCAAAGAGGAGGAGGAGGAGCGAGGCGGTGTCTACAGCGTGGCAATGCGATCCATGATGTGTGAATTGTGCCGTGCCCAGGGCGGTCATCTCTGAGAGTCCCACTCCTGGATTCTCCCCCTAACGGGGACCCTCTGCTCGAACTCAGGACCCCCTCACTTGGCCATCATCATCTTCACGAACTCCTCGTAGTTGATCTGGCCGTCACCATCGACATCAGCTTCGCGAATCATCTCGTCGACCTCCTCGTCCGTGAGCTTCTCCCCAAGGTTGGTCATCACGTGGCGCAGCTCCGCAGCACTGATGAAGCCGTTGCCGTCACGATCGAAGACCTTGAAGGCCTCGATCAGCTCCTCCTCGGTATCAGTATCCTTCATTTTGCGCGCCATCAGAGACAGAAACTCGGGAAAGTCGATCGTGCCATTCCCGTCAGCGTCCACCTCGTTGATCATGTCCTGCAGCTCGGCCTCGGTGGGGTTCTGCCCCAGCGAGCGCATCACGGTGCCCAGCTCCTTGGTCGTGATGGTCCCGTCGCCGTCCTTGTCGAACAGCGAGAATGCCTCCTTGAACTCGGCGATCTGCTCCTCAGTCAGCTGGTCCGCCATTGCAAAACGTGCGGGGCGGTTCGGCCGTGGACGGGGGTGGGCAGTGTGCGCGTCTCGGGCTCGGGCACGCGGGGCTTGAGCCAAAATGGCTACGGAGGAGGAGGAGGAGGGGGAGGAGGAGGAGGGGGGGAGGAGGAGGAGGAGGAGGAGGAGGAGGAGGAGGAGGAGGAGGAGGAAGGAGGGAGGAGGAGGAGGAGGAGGAGGAGGAGGAGGAGGAGGAGGAGGAGGAGGAGGAGGAGGAGGAGGAGGAGGAGGAGGAGGGGAGGAGGGGAGGGGGGGGGGAGGGGAGGAGGAGGAGGAGGAGGAGGAGGAGGAGGAGGAGGGGGAGGAGGAGGGGGAGGAGGAGGGGGAGGAGGAGACCAGAGGCCACGGGCCACGGATTCGGGATCGCGCAGTCCACGCACTGGCCCCGGAAACATCCACCCCCTACAGCCACGCGTTGTACACGATGGGCCGATTTTTCCATCACCGCTGCCACAGGCGGGAGGAGGAGGCTGAGGAGGGGGAGGAGGAGGAGAAAGAGGACCTCCTTCCTCATCCTCCCTTCTCCCCCGTTCTAGCCATGGTAGTGGTGGTGGAGAACTGGCCCATCAGTATACACATACCACAAAAGTACACATACATACAAGGTGTCCTGGCAATCCGCCGACCCCTTGGGGATCATCGGCGTGTGGGATGCTTCCCCCTCCCCAGACCCCTCCCCCCGGAGCCCGGTCCGGTCGATTTGGAGGGAGGAGGGGGGGCCGTCCGTCCCGAACTCATCAGGGGGGTCCGGCCCTTCACGGGCTCCTTTGGGAGGTCCACGACAGCTTCTGGGGCCGCCCACGAGGTCCCCAAGACGGTCCAAGAGGGCCCCGGGACGCCGAAAGATCGTTCCAAGACGCCTAACATGGGCCGAAAGATCGTTCCAAGACGCCGAACATAGGCCGAAGACGGCCCAAGAGGCCGCCAAGACGTTCCAAGAGGCCTCCCAGGAGGCCTCCAAGAGGCCCGAATCTTCAAATTCCCGGAGGAAAACGTGCATGTCTAGCACATACGATGTTTCCTCCTTCGCAGCGCGGAAGCCCTTCCAAAATGCCGCCAAGACCGCCCTATGACGGCCCCATAGGCTCCCAAGAAGCCCCCAACACGGCACAAGAGGCGCCCAAAACGACCCCAAAGGGCTCCAAGACGACCCGAAGAGGGGCCCGAAAGGGGGGCCACGAAACGAAAATTCCAGCCGTCCGCCCCTAGAGGCTCCCAGGAGGCCACAAGAGGCTCCAACATGATCGACCCACGAACCCGGAAAGGAATATATAAATGTAACGCATGGCAGCGTTTTCAAAGACACCTGATTGGATGACAGGCAAACGCAATGCTGAACGTATCGATCTTGATCTACCGTGCCGAGGGCTGTGCTGTGCTGCACCGTGCTGAACTGCGATGTGCCATGCCGCGGTTGTGCTCTGTAGCGTCGTGGATCGAGTCTTCCTTTGCATCCGAGTCCTGACCGAACTGATCTGGATCTTAAGTATCTGCCCCAAACCTAATTGACAGGGGGACATGCCAGGAGGACGCGCCGCGAAACGTCCCAAGGGACGCGCCAGGCGACGTGCCAGGGGACGTGCCATGGGGTCGCACCGCGGGACGTGCCAAGAGGACGCGCTACGGAACGTGCCGATGGATGTGCCACGGAATGTGCCAGGGGACGCGCCACGCGACGTGCCAGGGGGACTCGCCAAAGGACGCCCCACGGAACGTGCCAAGGAACGTGCCAGGTTGCAATGCTGATTGTATCAATCTTGATGTACCGTGCCGAAGTCTGCGCTGTGCTGCAACGTGCTGAATTGCGATGTGCCATGCCGCGGTTGTGCTCTGTAGCGTCGTGGATCGAGTCTTCCTTTGCATCCGAGTCCTGACCGAACTGATCTGGATCTTAAGCTCGAGCTGCCTGAACACATAGTATCTGCCGCAGAGCTAATTGACAGGGGGACATGCCAGGAGGACGCGCCGCGGAACGTCTCAAGGGACGCGCCAGGCGACATGCCAGGGGACGTGCCATGGGGACGCACCGCGGGACGTGCCAAGGGGACGCGCTACGGAACGTGCTGGGGACAAGCGTTTCGCTCGAGACATCCTGTCAAAATCCTCATTCTAGACATCCGCCTGAGCGACCTGGACACGTGAAGACAAACGTTTCGCTCAACACATCCTCAACACATTCTCATGCTAGACATCCGCCTGGGCGAACTGGACACGTGAAAACAACTAGTTCGCTCGAGACATCCTCAACACATCTTCATGTGAGACGTCCGCCTGGGTGACCTGGGCACGTGAAAACAAGCGTTTCGCTCGAGACGTTTTCAACACCTCCTCATTCTAGACATCCGCCTTGGCGACCTGTACACGTGAAAGCAAACGTCTCGCTCGAGACATCCTCAACACATCTTCATGTTAGACATCCGCCTGGGCGACCTGGACACGTGAAAACAAGCGTATCTCTCGAGACATTCTCGATACATCCTCATGCTAGACATCCGCCTGGGCGACCTGGACACGTGAAAACAAGCCTCTGGTTCGAGACATCCTCAACAAATCCTCATGCTAGACATCTGTCTGGGCCACCTGGAGGCGTGAAACCAAGCGTCTCGCTCGAGACATCCTCAAGATCTGGGCACGTGAAAACAAGCAACCCACTTGAGAGATCCTCAGAATTCAGGTCCCCAGGACAGGACAAGCTATAACACAAAACAAGCGTTTCGCTCGAGACATCCTCAACACATTCTGAAAAACAAGCGTTTCGCTCGAGACATCCTCAAAAATTAATTCGCCGGCCCTTCGCGACCTCATTATTTATCGCAAAGGAATTCGCCGGCCCATCTCTGAGGGTAAACAGCTAAAAGAGAACCCTGGGCCCACGCCCTTTCCGGGAAAAACAAGCGTTTCGCTGGAGACATCCTCAAAGATGATTTCGCCGGCCCTACGCGACCTCGTTTTTTATCGCAAAATAATTTCGCCGGCCCTACAGCCGTCAGAACCAAGGGGTAAACACACTAAAAGAGAACCCTGGGCCCGAGCCCTTTCCGGGAAAACGACTCCGGATGAGGAGCCCGTCCCGGGGGATGTGGCAAGACCTTCTGGGGGTCGGCGGCATGAAAGCATCACGACGTCGGGGGTTTGGGTAGGTCCCACCGGAGAGGCGAGCCACCGTCCACTGAGCGGCTGCACAGCATGCGCTCTGGGCTGAGGGGCAATGCTGGTGCGGGAATGGGTCGCTCCGGGGAGGGAACCGTCGACCTGGAATCGGCGACGCATCGCGGACAGATCGGCGGCGGGCCCCCGAGAGCGAAACCCGACGTTCCTGGGCGGCGTGATGAGGCAGCGGGGCCCCGTCGGCGCGGACTTGGCGGCGCAGGGTCGAGGCGTCCCCCGCTCACGCCGGTCCTCCTCGGTGGATCCTCGCCGTCCGGCTCTCGGGCCCCGCCGTCTGGCTCTCGGGCGGCCTGGGCCCCCCCCTGCAGGGCGCCCCCTCGGCGAGGCGCAGCTGCTGGAACGCAGCCCGAGGCCGGAGAGCCGCCGCGCACCGACGGAGACGTCCCCCCCCGCCCATAAGAACGCCTACCAGGCCGCCCCGGGGCCGGGGAGGAAGCGCGGCGGCGGCGAGGCGCCCCGCCACTCCGCGGAATCGGCGAGCCGGACCGGCGGCCGAAGCGAGGCGGACCCCGGCGGACTTCGGCAGCCAAGGCCGGCAGAGGTCGAATCGGCGGAAGTCGGCAGGCTGGTATAAGACCTCCAGTGAGACGTCGGAACCCAGATCGGAATCTCAGCTCGGATCGAATGGGAATCGAAAGCCATCGACATCGGATCGAGCCGGAGCAGCCGACGAGAGCCCTGCCCAGGGCCAGCCACGTGCCTACGGCCCGAAGGCGTCCGCGACGGTCTCGCCCGCCGAGGCCCCGCTCAGGAGCCGCCCGCCCGGCAGGGCCGCGTCGGCGCGGGCGAGCCCGGGGCCCAGCCTGCCCGCGCCCAACTCGCCCGCCAGCCAGTCGCGCAAGCCGGCGAGCGGCGCGCCGGGCGCCGCCGGGGCCTGGCAGCGCTCCAAACCGCCCAGGGTCAGGAAGCGCACCTCGCCAGGAAGGAAGCGGGTCCTGAGCTGTGGAGCCGCGTCTCGCCTCCTCGGGCCCTCCGCGGGCCCTGGGCCTGGCAGAGGACGGCTCGGGATGGAGATGTGGTCCTGAGGGGGGGGCCCGTTTCCTTCATGCCAGGCACCGCGTCGCCGTCGAGCGACGCCTGCAGAAGCAGCGTTCCACCGACGAGCAGGCTTGCGGTGTACGTCAGCGCTCCGTGCAGCGCTGGCACGGCGCACTGGCCGTCTTCATTGTCGCCGCAAGCCACGGCCGTGCCGTCGCTCCTGAGCAAGACCGTGTGCCTGCCTCCCGCGGCGACCTGCGTGTAGGTCCGGCCGCCGTCCAGCGCTGGCACGGCGCACTGGCCGAATGCATTGAGGCCGCAAGCCACGGCCGTGCCGTCGCTCCTGAGCAGGACCGTGTGCCAGGCTCCCGCGGCGACCTGCGTGTAGGTCCGGCCGCCGTCCAGCGCTGGCACGGCGCACTGGCCGTCTTCATTGTCGCCGCAAGCCACGGCCGTGCCGTCGCTCCTGAGCAAGACCGTGTGCCTGCCTCCCGCGGCGACCTGCGTGTAGGTCCGGCCGCCGTCCAGCGCTGGCACGGCGCACTGGCCGAATGCATTGAGGCCGCAAGCCACGGCCGTGCCGTCGCTCCTGAGCAGGACCGTGTGCCAGGCTCCCGCGGCGACCTGCGTGTAGGTCCGGCCGCCGTCCAGCGCTGGCACGGCGCACTGGCCGTCTTCATTGTCGCCGCAAGCCACGGCCGTGCCGTCGCTCCTGAGCAAGACCGTGTGCCTGCCTCCCGCGGCGACCTGCGTGTAGGTCCGGCCGCCGTCCAGCGCTGGCACGGCCCACTGGCCGTCTGTATTGTCGCCGCAGGCCACGGCCGTGCCGTCGCTCCTGAGCAGGACCGTGTGCCAGGCTCCCGCGGCGACCTGCGTGTAGGTCCAGCCGTCGTCCAGCGCTGGCACGGCGCACTGGCCGAATGCATTGTCGCCGCAGGCCACGGCCGTGCCGTCGCTCCTGAGCAAGACCGTGTGCCAGGCTCCCGCGGCGACCTGCGTGTAGGTCCAGCCGTCGTCCAGCGCTGGCACGGCGCACTGGCCGAATGCATTGTCGCCGCAAGCCACGGCCGTGCCGTCGCTCCTGAGCAGGACCGTGTGGTCGCCTCCCGCGGCGACCTGCGTGTAGGTCCGGCCGCCGTCCAGCGCTGGCACGGCGCACTGGCCGCCACTATTGTCGCCGCAGGCCACGGCCGTGCCGTCGCTCCTGAGCAGGACCGTGTGGTACCTTCCCGCGGCGACCATCCGTTGGCACGGCGGGAGGCCAGAGGGCCCACCGAGGGGTGCGTTTGGGCCAGGGAGCGCTCGGGGCTCCTGGGAGGGCCACGGCTTGAGCCGAAGCGGCCCAGGGGGGGAACGCGGCCCAAGGCTTCGGCCCGTGGCACAGCACAGCCCTCGGCAACACAGGACAGGACAGAAGCTCGAGCTGCCTGAACACATAGAAGCTGCCCCACAGCTACTTGACAGGGGAACATGCCAGGAGGACGCGTCGTCGTCGTGTTCGTCGTCGTCGTCGTCGTCGGCGTCGTCGTCGGCCCCGCCAGGACGACCAAACCTCAATTTAACACTTTGGCTGGTTTGGGGCAGCCTCGCATGTCACCATCATCATCCTCCCACCCCACCTCCCTCCCTCCCCCCCTCCCTCCCTATCTCTCCTCCTCCTCCCTCCCCCCTCCCTCCCTATCGCTCCCGTCCCCATCATCATCATCATCATCATCATCATCATCATCATCATCATCATCATCATCATCATCATCATCATCATCATCATCATCATCACCATCATCATCATCATCATCATATCCATCACCACCACCATCAACATCAACATCACCATCACCATCACCATCACCATCATCATCATCATCATCATCGTCATCATAAGCATCATCATCATCATCATCAGCATCATCATCATCAGCAGCATCATCATCATCATCGTCTTCATCATCATCATCGTCATCATAATCATCATCAGCATCAGCATCACCATCATCATCATCAGCATCAGCAGTAGCATCTCCATCATCATCATCATCATCATCATCATCATCATCATCATAATCATCACCATCATCACAATCATCATCACAATCATCCACTGCATCCGCATCATCATCGCAATCACCATCACCATCGTCGGAGTCACCATCATCCGAATCATCGGAGCCAACATCATCACCACCACCATAACCATCAGCATCGTCATCATTATCAGCACCAGCATCATCATCATTATCAGCATCATCATCATCATCATCATCATCACCGTCGTCGTCATTATCATCGTCGGCATCATCATCTTCATCATCATAATCAGCATCATCATCATAATCATCATCATCATTGTCATCATATTCCGTACCATCATCATGATCATCACCATCATCACCATCATCATCATCATCATCACCATCATCATCATCATCATCATCGTCATCATCGTCATCGTCATCGTCATCGTCATCGTGCTCACCCTCATGAGCTTCCTCCTCCACCACCTCCTCTCCCTCCTATCCCTGTTCCTGGGTGGCCCGGACACACACGTGGTTCCCTTTTGCCCCAGGAAGCTTCCCCAGGAAGCCATGCGACGGACCCCGGCTTGAACAGCACGTGTTCTTGCGCCACGTGTTTTCACGCTCGCCCCGCTCTCGGGCGTTAGGAGGCCATGTGTTTTCACGTTTGTCCCGCTCTCGGGCGTTAGGAACCCATGTGTTTTCACGTTCGTGCCGATCTCGGGCCTTAGGACCCCATGTGTTTTCACGCTGGTCCCGCCCTGGGACGTCAGGAACCCATGTGTTTTCACGCTTGTCCCGCCCCGGGGCGTCAGGAACCCACGTGTTTTCACGTGTCTGAGCCACCCAGGGCGAGGTCGCTAGCATCTGGTCGTTCGGGCCCGCAAAAGTGGGTGGAGGCACAAGAGCCAGAACAGCTCGGGACCACGTGCAAATTCACACTTTACCACGTAATGTATCGCAGAATAATTCCGCCGGCCCTACTCCCGCACGTAATTTCGCCGGCCCTACAGCCGTCGAAACCGGGGGGAACCAACTAAAAGAGAACCCTGGGCTCGAGCCCTTTCCGGGAAAAAGGCCACCAGACGCCCCCAAAAGGCCCCAAAGAGGCCCCAAGAGTCTCCCCAAAGGTCTCCAAGATGCCTCAAGGGGCCCCAAGAGGCCCCCAAATCGGTTTCGATATACTATGCTTCGGCCTTCACAGCGCGGGCGACCCTCAAAGATGCCTCCAAGACCGCCCTGAGACGGCCCCATAGGCTCCCAAGAAGCCCCCAACACGGCACTTGAGGCGCTTAATACGACCCAAAAGGGCTCCAAGACGGCCCTAAGAGGAGCCCGAAAGGGGGACCACGAAACGAAGATTCCAGCCGTCCGCCCCTAGAGTTGTAATGCTGGAACTCAGGCAAAGTGGGCCTTTTGCTGATTTTGTCCAAAATTCTAATACACATTGCCGAAGAGTTCAAAAAAAGTTCCAGAAAAGTTCAAACCAACGGCGCCGATTCTGACCCCCTCACCGATGCGCCCTCGCGGCGCCCATTCCCCGGGACACCTGTCACGCGCACCCAGGGTTCACGCTTGCGCTGCGATGTGCAAACTTACCGATCTGGCGAAAAACTCGCGCTCGCCTCGGCAGCCCGCCCGAACGACGACAGCGAACACATCTTACCAAAAAAAACCCACGCGCCACAGGGCGCGAACAGCAATGCGAGGCAGAGTTCGCTCGAACCACGTGGGCAACGCGCGAAATCGCACGCCCCGTGGCCACGTAACGCGCGACAGCCACAAGATCGCGCCAATAATTTACATGGAGGTCCTCACGACCCTCCTCTTACCCCTGGACCTCCCCCGCCATCGTTCCGATAGTCCCCCCCGCCCCTCCTCGGCGCCCAATCCCCCCCGGGAACCATCGGCCGCATGCCCGCCCCCACAGCCCCCCTCCCCCGCTTCGCCCTCGCCGCCGCCTCCGACCCACCCGGACCTGCTCGACGTCCTACTCCGCTCGGGCCTCATCTACTGCGCCCCCCTCGCCACCGCAGCGCTCGCGCTCTTTCTCGCTTAGGGGCTAAGGCCCAGCGTTTAGGGCCTGAAGTCGAGAGCCGAGGTTCTTGGCCACAAGCCCATGGCGCTATTATACAATAGCCTGGGCCTGAGCCCTAGGGCCCAGACCGCTAACTCCTCAGCCGAAGCCACAGGCCTGAGGCCCCGAGCCCATTGGCCCCAGACCTCCGACCCTCGGCCCGAGGACCTGCGTTCGCGGGCCTTGCGCTTCAAGCCAAAAGCCCTAAGCCCTTGACCTCTTTGCCCCATGTATAAAGCGCTGCATTTCTAAGCCCTCTGCCCGAAACCCTACACCGTAGACCCTGGGCCCTACTCAAAGCCTAGCGCCGAGGCCCTTGGGCGCAAGCCCGACGGCGTAAACCTGAGCCGCGACGCCTGAAGCCCGAGGCAGTAGGGCCAAGTCCCTGAAGCCCAAACCACACCCAAGGCCCCAAGCCGCTGAACCCTGGACGCCGCGCCTCAGCCCCCAGACCCTAGACCCTGGGCCTCTGGGCCCACGGCTCGGAGCCTTCGGACCAATGGCCTGGGTCCATGGGCCAAAGCCCAAATTCCTTGGCTGTGGCATCGATGCCTTGCGCCAGAGGTAGTAGGCCTGGGGTCCTGGGGCCCAAGCCAAACCTGAGACCCCTGGCCGCCCTGGCCCCTGGGCCCTCGGCGCCGCGCCCCAGAACCTATGTCTATGCCCGAAGTCCACGCCCCAATATCAGGTGCGCGGCACAGGGTCGGGGCCCTGCCGTACGCCGCGGGAATCACACTCCCCAGCGGGACCCCGCCCCCCAAAAAGGCAAACGCGAAAGGGCCAGCGTCGGCGGGGCTTTGACATTCGGCGGCGAATTCCGGAGACCCCCCAGGGACCAGTAAAGTTTACCACCGCTGTTCCAAATGAAGTTCAAAACATGATGGACCCACGAACCCGGAAAGGGATATAGACATGTGGAGCATGGACACGTTTTCACGATACCCAACTGGGCAACACCTCACGAAACATCCCACGAGACACTTCACGAAACATCCCACGAGACACCTCACGAAACATTCCACGAGACACCTCACGAAACATTCCACGAGACACCCCGCGAAACATTCCACGAGACACCCCACGAAACATTCCACGACGACAGGCAACCACTCAACCAAGGCGGTGTGGTCGTGCTGGGGAGTGGTCGTGCTGGGGTGTGGTCGTGCTGGGGGGTGGTCGTGCTGGGGGGTGGTCGTGCTGGGGGGGTGGTCGTGCTGGGGGGTGGTCGTGCTGGGGCGTGGTCGTGCTGGGGCGTGGTCGTGCTGGGGCGTGGTCGTGCTGGGGTGTGGTCGTGCTGTGGTGAGGTCGTGCTGGGGTGTGGTCGTGCTGGGGTGTGGTCTTGCTGGGGTGGGGTCGTGCTGGGGTGGGGTCCTGCTGGGGTGTGGTCGTGCTGGGGTGTGGTCGTGCTGGGGTGGGGTCGTGCTTGGGTGGGGTCGTGCTGGGGTGTGGTCGTTCTGGGGTGTGGTCGTGCTGGGGTGTGGTCGTGCTAGGGTGGGGTCGTGCTGGGGTGGGGTCGTGCTGGGGTGTGGTCGTGCTGGGGTGTGGTCGTGCTGGGTGTGGTCGTCGCGGTCGGCTCTGCAAAACCAGCGTTTCGCTCGAGACATCCTCAACAAATTCTGAAACCAAGTTTCGCTCGAGACATCCCCAACTCTGCAAAACCAGCGTTTCGCTCGAGACATCCTCAACAAATTCTGAAAAGCAAGCGTTTCGCTCGAGACATCCTCAAAAATAATTTCGCCGGCCTCCTTCGACCTCGATATTTATCCGGGAAAAATTTCGCCGGCCTCCTTCAAGTTGGGCACCGGGGACATGTTTACATACTAAAAGAGAACCCTGGGCCTTTGCCCTTTCCGGGAAAAAATCCCCCCCCCCAAACAAAAAGTTCGAAAAAGTTCAAAAAATAGTTCAAAAACGTATAGAAAATGAAGGTCCCCCAACAAAGTGCAAAAAACATCATAACAAAAATTCAAAGTCCCCAAAAAGTTCGTCAAACAAGTTCAAAAAAGTTCGAAGTTTTAAAAAAAAAAACCAAACAAAGTTCAAAAAGTTCAAAAAAGTTCAAAAAAGAAAAACAAACAATTAAAGAAACAACGGGGTCCCAAGAAAAGTTCAAACAAGTTCAAAACATGTTCCAAAACAATTCAAAACATGTGCCGCTTCCGGGAATGTCCCAAAAACAGCTACAGCAGATTCGCCGTACCCGGGGGAGTTCTCGCGGGGCGCTCCCATTGCCCGGGGCGCCCCTGGGCGCCAAGGTCCCTGGCGGCGCCTCGCAGGGCGCCTTCCGGAAATTTCAGTGTACGTTCCAATGTCTGAGGTCTGAGGTCGAGGGTCTAGGGTCCCTAGGGTTTACCGCCTCGGGTCTAGGGCCTAGGGTCCTACGGCCTGGGGTCTAGGGTATATGGCCTACGGTCTAGGGCATCGGGTCTAAGGTCTAGAAGGTCTCGAGTCCAGGGTCTAAGGGCCTGGGGCCTCGAATCTCAGTCCAAAGGTCCGGGGTTGCGGGCATCGAGTCTAGGGTCGATGGGCCTCGGGACTAGGGTCGACGGGAAGCGCCCGCGAGGAACGAGGAGCGTGGACCGCTTTCTGGAGGCAAAACCTAACCTCTATACACACATATATATATATATACATATATATATATATGTATGTGTATGTATATACACATATACATACATTTATACATACTTGCATGCATGCATGCATGCATGCATGCATGCATGCATGCATACATACATACATACATACATACATACACACACATACATACATACATACATACATAAATACATACATACATGCATACATACATACACACATACATACATACATACATACATACATACATACATACATACATACATACATACATACATACATACATACATACATACATATATACACACATACATACATACATACATACATGCATACATACATACATACATACATGCATGCATGCATGCATGCATGCATACATACATACATACAAACATACATACATACATACATACATACGTATGTATAAACATACATACATACATACATACATATGTATATATATATACATATATATATATGTGGGGGAGGGGCTCCAGGCTGCAACTCGGACGGGCGTTGGCGAGTGACGGGAAGCGTCTTCGAGGTGCAAAAAGACGAGCTAGACGTTTTCGCTGAATCCGCCTCGTATCTGCAAGAAATCTCTAAGTATAGGGTGGCGCGCTGCACGGCGCGGCACGCCCACTGGGGCCTAGGGTGGAGGCCCATATGGGGCCACGGAGCGGGTGAGGGGTGTGGCGAAATGGGCGTGGTCACCACTCGCCTCCGCAGCGCTCGCGCTCGCGCTCCGCATACGATATGAATACCATGTATTAAAAACGATTTAGAATTATTTCCAACTTTAAACACAAAGCGCAATACAACAGATATTGGTAATACACTTTTTCATGCGAATTGATATGTGTTCGACCCCATTCCATTCAAAAGCAAGTACAGAAAACACACATAATATTAATGATGTCTGACTGAAAACAACAACTGTCGTCGATATCATATAGAAAAATTGTCAATCCATAATTATCCCAGTGCGACCCAACCTAGGAGTTCGAACCCCTAGGAAAGCAGCATTAGTAGTAACAGTAACGCTAAGCTAAAGCTAAGCTAAAGCTAAGCTAAAGCTAAGCTAAAGCTAAGCTAAAGCTAAGCCACAGCTAAGCTAAAGTTAATCTAAATCTAAGCTAAAGCTAAGCTACAGCTAAGCTAAAGCTAAGCTAAAGCTAAGCTAAAGCTAAGGTAAAGCTAAGCTAAAGCTAAGCTAAAGCTAAGCTAAAGCTAAGCTAAAGCTAAGCTAAAGCTGAGCAACAGCTAAGGTAAAGCTAAGCTACAGCTGAGCTAAAGCTAAGCTAAATCTAAGCTGAAGCTAAGCTGAAGCTAAGCTAAAGCTAAGCTACAGCTAAGCTCAAGCTAAGCTCAAGCTAAGCTAAAGCTAAGCTAAAGCTTAGCTAAAGGCTAAGCGAAAAGCTAAGCGAAACGCTAAGCTAAAGCTAAGCTACAGCTGAGCTAAAGCTAAGATAAAGCTAAGCTAAAGCTAAAGCTCCCAGGGGACTGGGGGGAACCGCTCCCAGGGGACTGGGGGAACCGCCCGGGGCGCTTTCCACTGCCCGGCCCCTTTAAGCTAGAGAGTAAGAACCCTTCTAGGCAGAGCCTAGGCAGGGAAAAAGACATCATTTTTGAAACAAAATTCAATGGTTTCCTACTATCAAAAAAACAATTTAAAATGATACAATACGCAACAGCTACAATGATACATACAATTATAATCGCTCGTTTCATCTGAATTTATATGATTTCGTCACTATTCCATTATTTTTAAAATGAAATAAAACAAATACATACACAATCAACATAAAAACCCGGAACTTTCCCGGAACTTTTTGGAACTCAAGCGGAACTGTTTTTGAACTTCCCAAGAAAATTACCAGGGGGGCCCCTTTGCCTTGGAGCAGCATTACGACCCTAGAGGCTCCCAGGAGGCCACAAGAGGCTCCAAAAGGGCCACCACACGCCCCCAAAAGGCTCCCAAGAGCCCCCAGGAGGCTCCCCAGAGGCCCCCCGATGGACCACGGGAGCGGCTCTGGGCTGGACCCCTGAGGCCTCCAAGAACTTCCCCAAAAGACCTCAAGCACAAAGAGCGAACAATATATTTTCAGCAGGTTCGCCTCTTGACACAAGGAAGGCTCCAAGACGGCAAAAGGACCACCAGGAGAGCTCCAAGACAGACAGAGAAACTCCCAGTCAGCCGGACGGAGAACCGGAACGGACACTTCGAACCTTCGGCTCCAAGACGCTCCCAGCGTGCCCCAGGGACCCCAGAAAGCCCCCACCAGAAACAAAGGGGTCGGCGGAGTCGCGTAAGCCTAAGTCAATCAACTGTCAGGAGTCCTTGCGTATTGACACCCTCCCTGGTGCGCGTGGCGAGATGTCTCACAGCTAAGCTCATGCACGCAGGTTGCTCTTCTTCGAAGGGGGGGGACGGAGAAATGGCAGGAGGGATGGGGCAGCGGGAGAGGACGGGAGGAAGGATAGAGGGACGTGGGGGCAGGCAGAGATACGTAGCAGCTGGTGCACACCTGCCACTCAAGCTTCAGAAAAGGGGGAGCGGTCGGAAGGTCGGAGAGGTCGGCAGTGGACAAACCTCCCTTTAGCAAACCTCCCCTTGGCGAAAACGGCCCGGGACCGAAACCGACGGACCTGGACCCGCAAAAATGACGGCCGCGACGCCCTCTCGCGAACCGAAAACGGCCGATTCGCGAATCGACGTGTCAGGGTGGGACTTCGATCCGCCTCCGACAAACCTCAGCAAAGGGGGGGGGCATTCGGGAGGTCGGCGAGGGGAGCGGGACTGGCCTGGCCACTCGGGAGCAGGCGCCCGGAGGCCCCTTTGCGTTCCCCCCCGCCGTGGTTTCCCGGGGAGGGAGCCCGAGGGGCAACGTGCGCAGCCCCACGACGACAAGGCTGGTGCTGGGTCGGGCGTGTCCTCCCACAGGCGGGCTTCGGACGAGAAATTATACGTTGACCCAATGAATCAAAAAAAGTGCCCAATACAAAAAACAAATCCCCTGACTATAGTTCGGAAATTGATTACGATTCCTCCTCTGGAGGGACAGGCACGAAGTAAGGCTAGTGCCGCACTGCTGCACCAAAAAGAGGGGGAGAGGAGAAGCATCAGGGATGCAACCCCCCCGCCAACTCCGCTTCCGATCCGCCCGTGGTCCGCATCGGGGGTGAACAACACCCACGATTCGTTTCACGATTTTTGTTCGGGGGCGTCCGAAAAACGGGTGTCCGAAGGGGGGGGGTCACAGATCGTGATCTTGGCCCCGAGCGCGATCGCCAACAAAGGGGGGCCAGGGAACGTTCTGAGAAAAGGGAACGGAAAGGTCATGAGATCTAGGGCCAGCCACGATACGGTCGACTTGAAGACAAAAAGGCATCCTTCAAAGGTGCCCCCCCACCCTGGATGCACCAGAGCAACCAAGAGCCACGAACAACACGGAAGTACCCCCCCCAGCCGACATCGATCTTATATCTCGGTCCGACAGTACCCACACACACACTACATGATCCAAGGCGCTGCTCGACGGTCCTCGCCGAGGACAAACGCACACGCCCGAACGCTTCCAAGAAAAGGCAGTTCGCACATTGGCTTGGCAACGTGAAGGTGCCAGCCTCCGAGTGCAGCATGGTCGAACCGTCAAGTGGGGGAAACGGTGGGAAACGGGCAACAGAAACGCAAGGGTCACAACAACAATGCGGGTCCATCATGGCCACCAAAAAACAGTGAACAAACCAAAGAAAACGTCAACCATTGTATACCGCAACCAACGATGTTTGGCAACACGGGCGGCGCAATAGGTGGTCCAATCAGCGTGTACTTCAGGTGGGACATTCCACGTGGTGCAATCAATCTGGATGGCGCAAACCAACTCAAATCAATGCAAAACAAATGAGGAGCTAATCAATGCACAGCAAAACAACGCGACAAAATGCCAAGCAGTGTTACCGAGAAGTGCAACTCGATCACTGGCAAGGCAAACCCATGAACAAATACGCGAGTACATGCAACACAATGCAGTTTGTTTTGATGTAACGCAACGTCACGCAAACCAATAGAACGCGACGCATTACCTCGCAAGCCGATGCAATCCTAATGCAACGCAGCGAAACTCAAGATCGTAGCAAGCAGTGCAAGACCACACGATCCGGCGCAACACATTGCGAACAAATCGAGTTAATAGCAAACGATTTCAACAAGCATCCTGGGGCGAATGACTCGAAACATACAAGTTCGCCGGCTTGGTCGCCCCCGCAATACTGGGAAGAGGGGGAGCAGGCCGATGGCGGGCGGACGATCACGGGCTGTCTGGGAGGCCAGGGGTGGCCCCCAACGCCTGCAAAAGATTGCGAGCCATGCCCCTGGAATGTGATATGTCTTGACCTCCTCCTCCTCCTCCTCCTCCTCCTCCTCCTCCTCCTCCTCCTCCTCCTCCTCCTATTCCAAGTCCTCCTCCGTTTCCTCCTCGTCGTCCTCCTCCTGTTCCTTTTCCTCCTCCTGCTCGTCTTGCGAACGTGAAGAAACCTCGGCGCACCTAGAGTCTGAACGCCATGGCCATCTCGGAGCTGTGACAACCCCGCACACAATGGCCATCTCCGCGCTGCAATTATGTAGACGACCCGGAAGCGCAGCTGCGCGACACCTGCCCGAGCGCCGGCTCAGCTGGCCACCTCCGCCAGCAGCTCGGCAGCGCGGGCAGCGCGGTCCTCGCTAAGCGCGGTCCGCAGTTGTCGCGCCACGGCGCGGTGCAAGGCGACGCTGAACTCAGCGCCCCAGAGCTGTGCCAAGGCGCTGGCCACCGCCGCAGCGCGCTTCTCGTCCCCCAGCTCCGCAGCGCCGCCTCGCCGCGCCGGCCCCCTGTTTCAAGGGAGAGCGGCGCCAGCGGCCAGGGGCAGCGGCCCTCGGGGCACCGCCGCCGCTCGTCGCCCTCGGCCGCGGCGCTCACCGCGCCTTCGCGCTGCACCTCAGCGGCCAGCCCGTCGGCCCGACCGTCGGCGCCCCGTGGCGCAGCATGCCGAACTGTCACGTCGACGAAGACGCGCGGACAGTTGGCGCGCTGCACTTCGAGGTCGAGGATCGCCTCCTCGCGCCAGGCCCCCACTGGCTGGCCGCAGGCGGCGCAGGGGACTGGCTGCTGATTGGCCGTGCTGGTCGCGTCGCACGGGCGGCAGCGCCAGGCCCGCTGGTCCCGCGCGGGAGCGGGGACCTGGCGGGCCGACTGGAAGCCGCATTCGGTGTGAATGCGCTCCCACACGTCCTCGACATCCCTGCTGCGGGTTTCGACGCCCCCGCCGCAGGTACATCGAACCGCAGAGGCGGCCAGCACGCAGGCTGGCGCGCGTCTGGTTACTGCAGCAAGCCCCAGGCGGCGCGAGGTCATTGGCCAAAGAACTCGCGGGCGGTGCTGGAATAGTCCGCGTTGCTGAGGCGCTGTTCCGCGGCGCCCGCCCAAGCCAGCTGACAGCCTCCAGCGTGCGGCCCCCGCGGGAAGCCAGCCTCGCCTGGTCCTCGCTGGTGCTGGTGCCCCGCAGGGCCAACAAGTTTCTCTGGTCCAGCCTCCGCGTGAGATCCTTCTGCGCCTCGGTGCGAGGTTGCTGGGCGAGGTCAGCCCACGAGCATCGTTTAACCGATCTCCACCCCCACCATCGTGGGCTGGGCCCCACTGGCCGATCTACCCCCCCCGATGGAGATATAGGCAACCATTTTCGGGTTTCGAGGGGCATATCCCCAACTGAGGTGGTGAGGCAGTGGGGCTCGAGATGTGGATGTGGATGGGGATGGGGATAGCGATCGGGTAAACGATACTGAGCCCAAGCGGGGATGGGGCCGTTCCCTCCCCCGGTCGGGCCGGGGCTGCGGCAGCGGCAGCAGGAGGGGCGCAGACCGGCAGGCGGCCACCAGGGGCTGCTCAGCCTCCTCCAACTCGCCCAAGGCGGGCAGGCCCGTGCGGGCGCGCACCTCTGAGACCCACGCCGCCGACGCGGACCAGGCGACCCCCAGAGGTCTGCTGGACCCTTTCCCCAGGACCGGCTTCTCATCCTGAGTCGTTGTTTGACGGTTCCGAGGCCCCGTGAGGGCCTCCAGAGTCAGAAAATAGCGAATAGCCTCCCGTCACATGTTGTTGATAACATAAGGGGGTCTTGGGGAGGAGGCGTCTGCCGCGGGTCTCGCTGCAGCCTTCCCCAGGGGTCCTCGGTGGCACCGCACGGGGCCGCATCCTGCCAGCGCCACGGCGACGTCTCTCCTGGGGGGAGGGCCCGGCGCTCGTTCCTCCCTCCTCCTTCCTCCCTCCTGCTTGCTCCCTCTTTCCCTCCCCCTTCTTCCTCACCATCCACCTCCGCCTCCGCCTCCGCCTCCTCCTGCTCCTCCTCCTCCTCCTACTCCTTCTCCTTTCCCCCTCGTTACCCTCCTCCCCCTCCTCCTCCTTTTCCTCCTCCTCCTCCGCCTCCTCCTCCAGCTGCTTTTCGTCGTTGCCGTGCTCCTCCCCCACCACCTCTTCCTCCTCCTCTTCCTCCTCCTCCTCCTCCTCCTCCTCCTCCTCCTCCTCCTCCCCACCCTTTCTCCTCCAGCTTCCCCCCTTCCTTCTCATCCTGATTATGGTCGTCGTCCTCCTCCTCTCCTCTCCCCCTCTGCCCTCCCTCTCTCCCCTCTTCGTTGTGCCTGCTGCCTGCTGCCTCCACCGTGTTCCCTCAGATCTCTCCTCCCTTCATCCTCCTACTTCTCCTCCTCACGAGGAGGACAAGCGAGAAGGGGCATGAGCGCGGAAGGAGGATGACTATACGACGAGGGGCAGAGTCCCATCAGTCCTGTTTCTTCCTCCGCAAGATCTTTCGTCATCCTCACAGCCTTCCGTCTAAACCTTAGCGTCCTCCGCTTCCATTCGAACGTGGCCCACGGTGAAGCTGACTCTGAAACCCTAGGACTCCTTCTATTCGCCCTCATCATGTCACTCCTCCCTAAACCACCCTCCGCTCCTTTTTTCCTTCCCCACCATGGCCGGATCGCACCGTGGAGAACCCACAACGCCGAGTCGGTATTATCCAAGCGCGGCCCGGGGTGAAGCCGACTCCTTGACATCACACCCTTCCTCCCCACTCCATCCGTCACACAGCTCCGCCAAACAATCAGTAAACGATATAATATCACGTTAACCAGCGTGGACCCAAAACAGTGTAGGTCTAGCAACATAGGTGGTGCAATCGAGTGCAATGTATATATATATATATATGTATGTATGTATGCATATACGTATGTATGTGTGTGGCGTCACCCATGGTGTGCAACACATGTTTTGTAGACTGCGTTGTGCAATATCGGTTGTACAGAGAATGGTGCGGTCTATGTCGTGCAACATAGAGATGCATTCAAATAGGTGCAATCTGCACCGTGCAATCGATATGCAAAACAACGCAGCGCAACACAATGCAAAACAAGGCAATGCAAAGTAATGGATAACACATTAAAACAATGTACACACATGAAATGCAATGCAATACGCTGCACGCGGGCGGCGACGGGGCGGCGACGGCGACAACAAACGCGGCGACCGACAACCAGGCCTTACCGACGGGCGGCGACGGGGCGGCGACGGCGACAACAAACGCAGCGACCGACAACCACGTCCAGACGACGGGCGGCAACGGGGCGGCGACGGCGACAGCAAACGCGGCGACCGACAACCAGGCTCAGACGACGGGCGGCGACGAGGCGGCGACGGGGCGGCAACAGCGACAACAAGCGCGGCGACCGACAACCAGGCCCAAACGACGGGCGGCGGCGACGACGTCGCGATGGGGCGACGACGTCGCGATGGGGCGGCGACGACGTCGCGATGGCGCGGCCACCACCCCGAGTTCCTTAGTCCACAATCAAGAACCCCTGGGTGCAAGCACCGTTTCGGGAAAACACTGCACACGCCACAATACATCTCAATGTGTGCAGGTTCGCGCGTATCTCCTGGATGAGCCCTGCACCCTTACTTCCTTGGTTTGCATTTCGTGCATTTGTCAGTTTCGCGCGTGCTTTTTTGGCCCGACGATCCAGGATGCTCGTCGATGGTCCTCGCCGACCAAAAAAACGCACATGCCCGAACGATGCCAGGCTGGCGAGCAATGCGCAACGAGGTGGCGCGCAGTGGGGGGCGGCCTCCCTGAAAAGGCCACCCCCTCACGCCACCCATGTGATGCTCGCCGCAAGAAGGGGAAGGCGGAGGAGGAGGAGGAGGCCGAGAATTCCAATCCGATGAGGCGGGGGAACGAGGAGGAGGAAGAGGAGGAAGAGGAGAACGAGGTGCAATTAACAATACACTTCTTCATTTCTTTCGACTCACCGCAATGATGCGCACTGCGTAAACGATTATATGCAAGGTTATCGGCAAAGCAAAAACTCCGGAAATACGCGAATGCTCCACGGCACGCTTTGGCAATCAGCGCCGTCAGTGACCACCAGGAGCCAGGCCAGAAGGGCCCGCATGGGTCTGCCGCGTCCTGCTACAGACACAACCACGAAGGCGGCATCGGTGAGCGCCCTTCTGGACTAACTCTTGCGCCGGAAAAAAACGTGCCAGATTTTAATGTGTTCCACGGAGTCCCCGATTGGCACATATCTGCATCGCTGACGCCACTGCCACGCTAGCAGATCCAGCGTCTTATTTCAGGAAGTCCCGAAACATGTCTGAGGGATCTCGACGGCAAGCGGTTCTTACGCGAATGCGACAAGCGGATTAGTTTCAACTCGGCTCCAAACGCTGCGTTGAATATCAGTAGCTGACGGCAATCGCTGGCCTCGGGAAACCCCCAAAGAAACTGCGACGAACGTGAGGCGAGCCGCCTGGCGATCCTCCATGCGCATGGAGGCGCCGCCATGACACCGTCGAAGACACCCAACCGAATGCGACAAAGGTAGCCAGATAGCACAGCACTGTCTGCGAAGGCGAAGGTCAACCCCTTCAAAATCTAACCGGGTCGCCTCGTGGCCAAACTTTGCGAAGGCCGCCGCGACGCTGGCGACGCCGGCGAACGGGTCCAGCATCGCTGTGGACCCACGCTTGACCCGTCTAGGATCTGTTCGGCTCATTTCGCACCCGTACATTTCGCCTCGGACTGTCGGGCGGAGCTCGAGAAATCCCTCTGCCACCTGGCCGCCCTTCTCGCATCGAGCCCCACTGCGACGGGATCTCCGCCGCCCTCTCTTCCGCGCCTCCGCCGAGCTCCAGCGCCCGACTGCGACGTTCCTGGAAGCGCCCGCCTGCCTCGCGCGGCTGGCGAAGCCTGGCCCGAGGGGCGCGGGCCCGCGGTGCGCCGGGGCCGCCTGCCTGCGCATCCGCCCGGGACAGAGCCCGGCGATGCGGAATGGCGACCTTTCTCCCCCGATCGGGCAGAACTCCCCCGCGCAGTCGATCCCCATTCGGCCTCGGGAGCTCGAAGTCCCGACAAAGGCCAGCAACGTGGGCGACTCGGTGCTGCTGGGCGCGAACGACCCGCAGAGGATGACCAGGTTTTCCGACCGGTGGCCAGCCGCAGGCAACGCGGAGGCGCGGGGCGCAGTCCGACCTGGTCGCGGCGATCTGCTCGGCCGCCGAGAAGCTCGGCGTCGAGGACGTCGCGCCCTGGCCCCTCGGGCGCGCCGAAGCGCCCGTCTGCCCTTCCAGCCCAGGGTCGGCCGTGAGTCCACGAGCGCCGCCAGCGGGCGGCCGTCCTCGGGGCTGCGCGCGCCCTCTAGGAACAGCTCCTCTAGGTGCGCCAATGCGAGCGCGTCGAGGTCCACGTCCTCCTGCGCCGCCCAGCTCAGCTTTCGATCCCAATGAACTCCCTGGACTCACTGACGCCGTGAGCGCAGCGCGCGCAGGCCCACTCTGTCGCGGCGCCCTGCACCGGGATGCTCCGTTGCACTCGAGACCCTCGGCGGGGCGCGTCTGCCGGCGGCCCTGCTCGGCCGCGCGCCGCTTGCCGCCTCGCCGCCAGGCCCTGGAACGCCCGCCGCGCCGCCGCAGGTCGCAGGGAGAAGTGGCTCGAGGCAAGGCGCGGCCTGCAGGGGCCGCCGGCGGTCCCTGTCAGGCGGCGGCCGTCTGCGGCACCTCGGGGACCTCGCCCCGACGCTGGAAGTAACGCTCGGCTCGGAGACGCTGCCGGCCGCGTCGACCGGCTTGAGCTCCGACAGGGCCCAGCGGTCAAATTGCGCGACCTGGTGACTCAGCTGGAGCACGCGCCACCGTCGACGCAAGGCGAAGACTTGGCGGCTGGTTGCACGTCCCTCAGAATGAGCCAAGATGGTGATGAGGTCATCGCCGAGCTGAAGGCGCCCCGTAACTTTCCCCGCGCGCGACTTGCACGCACCGCCCCAAAACCCGCGGCGATGCGCGACACTCCTACACGTGAATCGCCCCTGGCCTCCGGAGCCCCCCGCCATGGGCGGGCTCTGGCCCCTGCCCCCGAAGCTCGCGACCAGAAGCGAGCGCTCCGATCGCCGCGACCAAACCCGAAAATGAATCGCGGAGCGGCAATCCCAGCGCCCGCGCCCGGCGGGCCCCAATACCCGCGCACCAGGACCTGAAGCGCTCTGCCAGCCCCCCGACCTGTTGCGCCCGACTCCCCTCCCATCGTCGTAGAAACGCCATGGGCGAAGACCTGGAGGGGCCGCGGCAATCGGCGTTGAGCAACGCGCGCGGACAAACGACTACGCGAATCGAAATTCAGCAACGTGCAGGGTCAACCCCCGCCTGGCCGACTCGATCTCGACATGCGCGCTGGGCCACAGGTGCATTACCCGCTGGTTGCAAAACCAGGTGATCTGGTAAACAGCGCGACAAGCGGACTTGGGGGCTGGCGGATCAAGGAGGCGAAGGTGAAATGTCCCAGATGGTCGTTCAGCTGCACGCCGCGCAGCGTCTCCCCGCTGATGACCCGCAGAAAAACATCGCGAAGGCGGCGGTATAGTTGCTCACTTAAACGAACAACGCCCTGTGCTTCATCGGGCACCGCTCCCAGAGCCTCGTCCGCATGTTTGGTTTGGACTCGGTCAGCTCGCGCGCGATGCGCCCCGCTAGGGCCAGGGCCCTCGCGGCTGCATCCCGGGCGCGTCGAACCTCGACTGAGCCCGACCACGAGGCCCCAGCTTTGAAGACGCACGCATCGCACCAATAACCGCGCTGTTCAATGCTGAATGCAAAGCCAGAGCGGGTCTCCAGGGAGTTCTCGAGGCTCGACTCGCGCACCCGGAAGGCGGCGCGCTGCGCCGTCCTCTGCGCGAAGGACGGGCGCGGCCAATCCCGCTGGTTTGCGCCGGGAGGCAAGGCGAGAGAGGTTCGTCCGAGGCCGCAAGGGCCCCGCCCAAAACAAATCCCACCCTCGGCGCCCCAGCTTCAACCGGGAGAATGCCAAAACATTGCGCAGATCGCCGTCGATGCCAAACCCCTAAGAACACTAAGTCACCCCTTCTCTCTATATTATAGGTGACAAATTACATGTAGTTTCGTATATGTATATACACACTTACACATGTACAGAGGGCGTCGCCAGGCCCCGCCCCGACGCCCGAACAGCGTCGAGCGGCGGCGAGGGGGGCGCCGGGGGCGGGCTCCAAAACTTGATTGGCAGCGCCGGCCCCCGCGGCGAGACCGTGCACGTCATCTCTCAGCGACGAATAACAGAGCGCCCTCGGGCCAGCGCGGGCGCGGCTCGGGGCTGGTGCCCACGTGGGGCTTCACGTGCAACTCAGTCCGCCGCGACTCCTCGTCGTGGAAAAATTCGACTGGCAAATGTTCGAGCGCGCGGCACTCTCCCTTGCCCAAACCTTCAGTCGCCAAAATGCAATCGACTGCGTCGGCCAGCAACGATGCGAGATCTTTCGCAATCCGGGCGCGCCGAGCCGCCAGTCGAGCGGCAGCCCGCCCTGCGACGAGTCGGCGAGAGTGCAAATTCAGAGGGCGCATCAAATGCAGCCTTAGCGCCGCGCGAGAAGCGCGACGTCGAAAACCTCGTGGGCCCGGGGAACTCCCGCGGGCAGTCGTGCTCCAGCCTGCAGCGCAGAGCCTTTCACGGCTCCCCCAGCGCCTTCCGCTGCCGTCGCCGAGCTGTTACACGCCCCCGCGCCTGCTAGTCGAAGAAGGGGTGCTTCTCCCAAGTGCCGCGCGCCTCGGAAATCGCACCCGCGCCCCATCCAATCGCCCTCCATCTCCAGGCCCGCGAATGGATTGGATACCAAATCTGCGGCGGTACTGCGTCGCCAGATTGGGGCGCGTAAGGTCTCCTGCCTTTGCTGGAGACCAAGGCCGTGCGCCCTCTCCTCGCGGCCAACCCTCGCCGCCGCCTGGCTTCCCTCTGCGAAGCCCCCTGGCCTCGCGCGGCTGGTCGCGCTGCTGTCGACCTCTGCCTCGGCCGTGCGCCCAGCGGCAGCGTGGCCCTGCAGCGCCCGCGCGACCCCTGTAGACGGCTCGGAGCCCCATAGGGCGCACGGCGCCGCCGCCAGAGCTCGCGCCCACGATGGGCTGGACCCTCCGCCCCAAGAGCTCGACGCATCGGCGGCCCCCCACGCTCGGCTGGTCCAGGGGGCAGGCGAGCTCCAGAGCGTTGAGCCAGACTTCCAGTTCGCGGACGCCCCTGTCACCCCCAACCATCTTATGTCCCCCAGCACTCGGCCGAAGAAAGCGGCGGGGTCGCCCCCGCCGGGGCGAATGCGACGGCGCGTCCACGCCGCCGCCCCGGGCCATTGCAGGGGCCGGTCCAAAAAAGTCTCGCCGCCGAGTATCTCCGTCGCGCTCTTCCAAGGCCAGTGTCTCTCGTTCGCGATGTCCCGCGCCACCCACAGGGCCCTGGCGCCGCCCGCCTCGGCGCCCTCCTCGAACGCCGCCGCATCCGCGCCGACCGCTGTTCTTCTTGAGCTGGCCAATTTCCACGCGCGCCAAGGCCAGCTCGGCGCCGGCGCGCCGAGCCAGCTCCCGGCCCCCGATCGCGCAGGCGGCCGAAGGCGCCTTCCACCGAGTCGCTGGAGCGATGTCGATCCGGTTCTCGGCTGCAGCCCGGACCTCGGTCGGCGCCCCGGTCGGCGGCCCATGGGCGGCCCCCGCCCGCCCCCAGGCCTCGGTCGACCGGCCGAAGAAGCAGGGGGGCTCTCCGCTGGCGACGAGAGCGGCAACGGCGGGGCAGCCCGCGACAGCCGCGCGTCTGGCACCGCGGGCATACTCGGCTCCGACGGGCGGCACTGGCGCGCGAGCTCATCGGAGAAGTGGCCGACCTCGCCACGCAGCGGCAGCGCGCGGGGGCGGTGGCACCGCGAGCCCGGCTCGCCCAGAGCGCCGCCGCAAGCGCCATCTGGGAGCTGCGCCCACGACGCCGCGTCGGGAAACACCCAGGACTCCAAAAAGTAATCTCCGCCAGGCGCCAGAACAGAGCGGGCGCCATCTCGCATGCGCGCTCGCTATCTAGCTGACCCGCTCGCAGAGGTAGACAACGCAAAGCTCGCGGCGAAGGTCGCGAAGCCGATAGATGAACGCTGCGCAGAAGTCGCCCTCGTAGAGGCCAGAGCTGGCAGCACGCGGCGGGATCGCCTCGAGCTGAGCCCGCACCTCCTCTTCAAAACTTGGCTGCACCGTCGGCGCCTCGGTAGCCTCAGTCGTTCGGCGGCGCTTCGCGCGGCGGGTGATGCGCGCGCCCGTGCCCCGCGACCACCGGCCGAAGACGGCGCCGATCGCCCCGGCCAGCAGAGCCGCGGCCACAGCGGCCAGGCCGCTGAGCCCCTGGGTCGCGGACCTCCGCTGGCGGTGGCTGCAAGCAGCGGGCAGGTCAGCGCCGGCGAGAACGCGGGGGCGCAGGCGCAGGCAGGGCAGCTCGGCACAGCAGCCCAGATGGCCACCCCGCGAGAAACGCCGCGGGCGAGCTCGTCAATCGTCTTGCGAGGGGCGATCCCCGAAAAATGGCTCACGTTCGAGGATGACGAACGCCGGCAACAACATTACGGTGTCATTGTTCAATCGGAACGAAAAATGAACGGGGGCAGCGTTCGCGATCTGTGGACGCCGACGCGCTGCAGTTTCCGATCATTGCCGCGCGAACACAAACATGCTTGGTCGATGCCGGACAACCATCCCGCGGGCGCCCAGCAACACGAATCACTGTTGGCGAACCGGGAAGGGAACAGAGGGGCCAACGTCAACTATGTTCCATGCGACGATTTGGCTGGGCACCCGGCGTCGCCCCAAAGCAACCCAGATGGCTCCCAAGAGGAGCACATAACGGCTTAACCCAAGAGGGCCGAAGCCCGAATATGGGAAGCAAATAAAGGGGTGGGGGGAAGGAAATCATGGTGGACGCGTGGGGGGGGGGAACGGAGACTTCGCGTAGGGCGACTGGGGGTAGGGGAACCAAGGAGTGGAAGAGAGAGGGCGGCGCGGGGTGGGGGGCACGATGGTTCAGCTGGACAGAACACGTGTGGGGCAGGGAGACGTGAAGGTGGATGGGGAGGAAGGGGACAGCAAGGGGGTCATACATTGGGATGATGGGGATTTTTGGTGGGGATCTAAAGCGGAACATAGGAAATACGAGCGAGGGGAAGGAATTATTGAGTGATAGAAAGACAGAACGTGGGGTGCGAGGGGGTGAAACAGGAACGGGGGCAGCTCACTCATGCCAGCGGAAACGCACGTCAATGCCGCGCGCCCCACACACCCCGCGGCCCGCCACCATGCGGCCCGCTCACACCTTGGAGGTGGGCGGAAAACCCCCACCAACCACGACTCCCAGAGGGGGGCGCTCCAGTCGGGGAGGCTGCGGGGGGCCTACGGGCGACCTGCGTGACCGGAGGGGGCAGGAAGGGAAGCACGGCACAGCCGGTCCCCCGGGCAAGGCTCCCAGGCGAAGGACCCCCAGCCGGGAAGGCCAGGTGGCTCGTCAGGAGACCTGCTCACCCAAGGGAAGGGACGGAGTGCACTTCCCCCCGTGCACCGTCCGACACCGAAACACACCTCCGAGGGCTGGGAACGAAGGCAGGTGAATGTTGGATGGGTCGGGGGGGAGGGGGGGGAATCAAATCAAAAGTGGGGAGAACATAAGAGGGCGGGGGGGAACAACATCGAGTGTTTTCGGGGGTCTGGGAAAGAGACATATTGTAGAAGGGGGAAGAGGCTGGTGGGGGAACGAACAGGAAGGACGGCAAAACATAAATAGTGGGGGGGGAGGAATATAGGATGTGGGGGGGTGGAATGACGGAAATGCGTGGTGTGAGGGACGGGATGTAGGGAGTGATGGGGGGGCGAAGCGGGAGTGGTGGGAAAGTCGGTTGAGGGTGGGGGGAAGAAGGGGGAGGGAGGAAACAAGGGGTAGCGTGGAGGGAAACGCGAGGGGGGAAAGGATATAGGGGGTGAAGGGACGCGGGGAGAAGAAAAAGCATGATGGGGAAATGGGAGTAGGGGAAGGAAGGAAATCTAGGCGCAAGGTCACGGGACCCTTCAATGACGCACGCGCTCATGCTGTGCGTTTTCCAATGCCGTTCTAGTTTGTGCTGGGGCAAAACTGAACCGAACGTGATCAGAAACTGTAACGAAACTGAAACGAAACTGAAACAACACTGGAAAGGAACTGAAACGAAACTGAAACGAAACAAAACCACACCATAACGAATCTGGGACGACGCTGGAACGAAACTGGAACAACTCTGGCACCATACCGAAACACGAACGACACTAGAACAAGACAGAAGAGAACATCAAACAAATAAAGACAACTTATGAAATAAGAATATGGTTGGACATGCCGAAGGCCCCGAGACCTTACATCTGAAAAAGGGCATTGGACGGGGAATCGGGAATTCGGTGGGGAACGTACCCCAGGTCGGAAGAAAGGGTGAGTGCGGCAGTAAAGTTAAGTCGAGCGTGTCCCCCTACAGGCGGATTTTGGACGAAAGCAACAACATATTCAAAAAAGTAACGAACGGGTGCTCGAAAATACCCCCGAAATCGCCCCCATACTATAGTTTGTTATGTTTGAACATTCCTCATGTAGAGGGACACGCCCGACTTAACAGTAAGGGGGGAGGCGGGGGGTATGAATCAGCTCGCGCAGCGAACACCCCCAGCGCCACAGGCGCCAAGCGGCGGCGCCGAAACAAGCTGCACGTAGCAGACTTTCGCAGCCTCCACCCCTCCTCCTCCTCCTCCTCCTCCTCCTCCTCCTCCTCCTCCTCCTCCTCCTCCTCCTCATCCTCCTCAGGCCTCCTCCCCCTCCTCCCCCCCTTCCTCCTCCCCCGCCTCGTCCTCCTCCTCCTCCTCCTCCTCCCCCTCCTCCTTCTCCTCCCCCTCCTCCTCCCCCCTCCTCCTCCCCCTCCTCCTGCCCCTCCTCCTCCTCCTCCTCCTCCTCCTCCTCCTCCTCCTCCTCCTCCTCCTCCTCCTCCCCCTCCTCCCCCTCCTCCCCCTCCTCCTCCTCGCTCGGACCCGTGCACAAACCATACGCACTCGGAGGTCCGCGCGGACTCCTCGGCGCTCCGCGCCGGGGCCCCCCCGGGGCGGCGCCCCCGGCGCCGCCCCGGGCGCGCTCCGCGCTCCGCTGCGCGGGCCTCAGAGTGTTTTTTTTTTTCTGTGTGTGCCATCCTTTGTTGAAGGGGCCCCAGGACACACAAATAAATACACACAAATAGGGGGGCAAACAAACCTACCTCGCTTTTGACCACCCTCGCTTCCAAGAGATACCAAGCGATGCCAAACAACGGCATGTACTGGTCAGGCCGCTTGACGAGGAGGCGTATGGTATGACTTGGTTTTGCCTGGAAGCGAAAGCGGGGTAGGTAATTCATGCTCTGAACAAATAAAAAGATTCCCCATATTGTTCTCATAGTTTCTGGCTTTTCGTCTTCCCCCCCCCCACTTCCCGTATGTTCCCATATTTTCTGCGGGAGTCGACGATTAATTGTGCCTGTGTGTTTTTTCCTCTCCTGATTTGATCCCCTATCTGTTCCCTAACCTTAGGTCGGGCACGTCCTCCCGCACGGGCATTGTACGTTGATCAACGGATCAAGACTCCAAACATTCCCCAACAATGGCAAGCAAAATGATCAAACCTCGCACCCGTACTATTAATGTTTGACTGTTCTTGAATCGTCCTCCTGTAGAGGGACAGGCCCGCCTTAACTGACTACCTACCAGACCACCCCAGCCCAACCAGAAGGCCCGAATTTCGGATTGCGGGGTACGGGCTTCATAGTTGTTTTTTCCGATGTTCCACGACCCCCCTCCACTGGAAATGGAGGGCAAATCGTGGACTTCGGGTTGGTTTAGGGGGTGGTTTATAACGGGCGAAGAACGGAATAACATAAACTTGTTCGCTGTCGGGGGCGGCTGGACAGTTTATACCCTCACGGTGGCACCTTAGGGGTGTAACCTTTCCAGCCGCCCAGGGACAGGCGCCCCCGACAGCGAAGAAGTTTATGTTATACATTGGGCGCCCGAGTTATCCGGGGTAACTCGGGTCCGGGGTAACTCGGGCTTGGATTCCCGAAAAAGGAACCCGAGTTAGCCCTGACCCGAGTTACCCCTGATGATTCGGGGCTCTGGACGCCCGAGTTATCCGGGGTAAATCGGGTCCGGGGTAACTCGGGCTTGGATTCCCGAAAAACGAACCCGAATTATACCTGACCCGAGTTACCCCTGATGATCCGGGGCTGTGAATACCGTCCTTCGCCCGCTGAGGTTCGGCGGGCGGTGATTGACCCCGACCCCACTCGGGGATGGACAGACCTCCCTTTAGTAAAACGTGGTTTGGTGAAAACGACCTGAGGCCCAAACCTGGCGGGCGAAAGCCTGGAAAATAACGGCCACGGCGCCCTCTCGAGATCCGAAAACGGACAATTCACTAATCGACGTGTCACTGTTGGGGGTTCTGTCCACCCCCGACCCCACCTGCCCTGCGGCCCGACCTCTGGTGGCCACAGCGCCCACGCCGCTCCCGGACAGGAGCGCCCAGAATCCTCGAAGCGACCAGTCGGCTCGGCAGCCGACCTGCATCGGATCGGCGGAAAAATCGGCAGGGGGGGGAGGAGGAGGAGGAGGAGGAGGAGGAGGAGGAGGAGGAGGAGGAGGAGGAGGAGGAGGAGGAGGAGGAGGAGGAGGAGGAGGAGGAGAGGAGGAGGAGGAGGAGGAGGGGGAGGAGGAGGAGGGGGAGGAGGAGGGAGGAGGAGGAGGAGGAGGAGGACGAGAAGGAGGAGGGGTAGGAGGAGGAGGAGGAGGCGGAGGAGGAGGAATAATCGAAGCGGCAGATATCGGCAGGCGAGTCGGCTGCTGCGAAGAAACATCGGAGCCCGAATCGGACTCCGAGGTCGAATCGAACCGGAGTCGGCGGCCATCGACATCGACATCGAATCGAATCGGCGGCATCGAAACGAGCCCGGGGCTCCCTGGCGCACGCCGATGTCGATGATCTTCCCCTCGGTGGTGGTCCTGGGGCGGCCCAGCGCGGCGCCCCTGCCGGGGCCGCCCTGGGGCGAGCCGAGCCGACGACAGACCACGGCGCATCGGAGCCGCGCTGCCAGAGCTCAGGCGGGTCCCGCCGAGCCTCGCCGAGGCTCCTCCTCCGCCTCCTCCTCCTCCTCCTCCCTCCTCCTCCTCCTCCTCCTCCTCCTCCTCCTCCTCCCCCTCCTCCTCCTCTCCTCCCCTCCCCCAAACCTCCCCCCTCCCCCAAAACCTCCCCCTCCCCTCCCTCCTCCCTCCTCCTCCTCCTCCTCCCCTCCTCCTCCTCCTCCTCCTCCCCCTCCTCCTCCTCCTCCTCCTCCCTCCTCCCCCTCCTCCTCCCCTCCCCCTCCTCCTCCTCCTCCTCCTCCTCCCCCTCCCCCTCCTCCTCACCATCCTCCTCCTCCTCCTCCTCCTCCCCCTCCCCCTCTTCCACCTCCTCCTCCTCCTCCTCCTGCCGAAGATCACGGACCCTACTTGGTTCCAAATCCATATCGCCGATATAGCGCTTTCTCATCCGGCGTCTCGACAGACATTGGGAAGGGGGGGGGAGGCGGGGGGGTCTGGCTCCGGACCTCTGCTTACTGCAGCTGTTTGCGGCAGTGCGTCCTATCTGGGATACCCCTCCTGCTCGAAACGGGCGCCAGGCACAGCCAAGGTCTACTCCACGGGGGGGGGAGGGGTGGTCCGAGGGCCCGCGCCGCTCGGCAAAACAATGAAGACGAAAACTATCATCTGCAAATCTAAAGGGGCCCCAGAACACACAAATACATACACACAAATGAAAATATTCCCCATAGTTTCCCATATTTTCTGAAGTTTTGTCTTCCCTCCCACTTCCCACATTTTCGCATATTTTCCTGGGGGTCGACGATTAATTGTGTCTGTGTGTTTTTTCCCCTCCTGAAAATCGCTGATCCTGCGTTGTTTCAAATCCGTATCGCCGGTATCCGCGCCCGAGCACAGCGAGCCGCGGAGAGCTCACATTCTCTTCGGCGGCGGCGGGAGCGGTCCCCCGACAGGCCCCGATGCGCCTTCGAGGGACGCCAAGCAAGATGCCCCCAAGAGGTCTCCAATGGGATCCCAAGAGGCCCCCCAAAAGGCCCCCCGGCCCTCTGGAGCGCAGGCAGGATCCCAGGAGGCCCCCCCAAAAGGCCCCAAAGGCCCCCTGGAGCGCTTAATATTGCCCCCAAGAGGCCGCCGAGAGGCATCAGAGATGGCAGCCCCGCGCGGCCGCCTCCTCTCTTTCAAGCTGGTCTTCCACCTCATGAGCTCCCTTCGAGGGACACCACATACGCCTCCCAAAGAAGCACGCATGAGGCCCATAAACAAGGCACTGGGGCGGCATGGCAATATCGCGACCCTGCCGCTACCTTCCAACACAACTCAAACGTCCTATCCGCCTCATCCTCGGTCACCATCCTGCTGCTGCTCCTCCTCATTCTTCCGTCCCCGTTCATCACAGACTCCAACTCGTCCCTCCTCTGCCTTCTCCTCCTGATCGTGACACCGCAAACGCAATGCCAAATGACCTAGCGTCCCCTGAAAAAAACGCAAGACTGCGAATGGCCCGCGGGTCAACCCAAGATGCGGCCCAGCGGATCTCTTCACAGACGCTACATGTTCCATACATGCTGCCCCCCCTTCGCGCAGTCGTCATCACCATCACCATCACCACAATCAGCATCGTCATCATAATAATCATCACCATCAAAAGCATCATCAGCAACATCATCATAATCTGCATCAGCAACGGCATCACCATCGCTAGCACCGTCATCATCGTTAGAGCATCATCGCCATCATCATTAACATCATCATCGCATTCACAATCATCACCATCATCATCATCACCGCCACTTTCATCATGGCCATGCTCATGATCAACATCTTCGTCAGCATCAGCATCATCATCATCAGCATCGTCGTCCTCCTACTCCTCCTCATCATCATCATCGTCATTGTGATCAGCAGCAGCATCAGCAATACTAGCATAATCACCCTCATCATCAGCATAATCACCATCATCATCAGCATCCGCATCATCATCAGCGTAATCGTCATCATCACTACCATCCACGTTACCATCACCGTCATTATCATAACATCATACTCATCAGGATCGTGATCATCATCATCATCAGCATCACCAACATCGTCATCAGCAGCCTCATAAGCATCGCCATCACCATAATCAACATCAGCATAACCATGATCACCAACATCAACACCATCGTCATTTCATCCGTTCATCATCATCATCATCAACATCATCATCATCATCACCCTAATCATCACCATCTCCAAATTCATCGTCATCGCCGGCATCACGGTCATTATCGTCGTCATCGTCACCATGGCCATCTTCGTCTTGATCGTCAACATCGTCATCATCGCCTTCGTCGCCATCATCGTCATCGTCAACGTCATCACCATCATCATCATCATCATCATCATCATCATCATTATCATCATCATCATGATCACCACCACCACTATCACCATCCATCAACAACGACATCATCATCATCAACAACAACATCGTGCCAAACATTCCCTCGTCCGACGCAATCCGGCTCATCAAAATCTCGTGATCCTCACCCTCCTCCACCAATTTCGCCTGATCCTCCTCCTCCTCCTCCTCCCTATCGCCCATGCCCATCTTCATCTCTGAGAGCGGCACGACGCGGACGAGCGTTTCACGGGTGCAAGGTGGGGGAACCAAAAGATGCGGATACCGCGACTCCCCAGGTGCGACAGGAACTTCGAGGCGAATCCAACGGTGGCGACGAGGGCCTCCGAGGAGCCCCAAAAGGGCGAAAACGAAGCACGGGTAGCGGTATGGGCACAGTGGAGGCCAGTCCACAAGAAACCTGCCACAAGAAACCCAACCCTGAGATCCCAAGACGTCCGTGGTCTTCTCACCCAACCGATCCTACTGTGAAAGACGAACGCAAAACGGAATGAACACAACTCCTCGCCCAGCTTGCCTACCGCTCGTACTCAAATCTACCCTACCCTACTCTACTATACTCTATACTACCCTACTCCACGCTATCCAACTCTATCTACTCTACCCTACTCGACCCTACTCCGCTGAACGTATCATACTTGCTCTAGTCGGCTCCACTCGACTTGCTCTACTGAACTGGAACCTACTCTACCCTACTGCACAATGTAGTATACGTGTCTCTACTCTTTCCTCTGCCCTACTCCACTCCATTGTACTCTACTCTACTCGTCCCGACTGTACTCCACTCTACCCCTACCTCTGCTATATTCTCGCATAGTTTCATCTCCTGAGCTGAGCTGAACTGAACTGATCTTGCATGGAAGGCGAACAGAGGTGCACGATCACACGCATGACACTGGACGCACGCGCGGCACTCGAAAGTCGCCATAGGCCTCTGCGCCGTCGGGGCGACGCTGGCGCCGCTCGTCACGGGAGGCCTTCGGCTCACTCGCTCAGTCCAACGGCGACGGTGTCCGATGCTGCCAGGGGGTCCACCTTCGCTGAAGCAGCTGACCTCGCCCTGGGGCCCAAGAGGAAAGAGCCTTCCACCGCAAGGGTGCAAGTGCAGCCCCCAGTGGTGGTAGCACCGCCTCGCCGAACCCCGAGCTGGCGTCACCGAGCTCTCCTTCGGAACGACTCGAGACGTGGCAACTCCTGACCCACTTGCGCCGACAACTCCTCAGCTCTCGGCGACGACATGCGACGAGCCATACCTTCAATCTCTCCCAAGCGTCTCCAAGACGCTGCTGCGTCTGCTGCTTCTGAAGGTACGCAATTTTCTGAATGCCCTCTCTAGCCTCCCTCCGTAAGGAAGGCTGGCCCTGGCTGTCAATCGGCCCCTCTTGCTCGAAGAGGCGCATCATCGCCGTGCGCACGTCTCTTTTCGCGATCGCGTTGGCGCCTAACGCGCTCAAGTCCCGCGCGTCCGCCACTGGAGGGCTGCCCGCCCCCCTTCTCCTCGAGCCAGCACGGGTCCTCCAGGGGCGTCGTCGCCAAAGAATCGATCTTCACCGCGAGTTTCGCGCGCGCCGCCTCAACCCCATCCTCGTCGAAGCGTGCCCTCTTCACCCGGAACGCCTTGAACAGCTCCCCGCCAGGTGCGAGATCTCCTTCAGCGCCGCGCTGAGTGAGTGAGTCTGCTGCGTCCTGCCCAGGTCCGCCGAGGCCACCCGGTGGCCCGCTCCCTTCGCTGCCTGGAAGTGCGGCCTGCCGAGCTCCTTCGGGGTGAGCTTTTTCTCCTTCGCGGCCTGGCTGCACGCCTTGCCGCTGGCCGCCGCTGCCGTCACCGCCACGCTCTCGACTGAGATCACCTTGAAGTCCATCGCCGCCCCCTCCAGCGCGCGCTGGCCCTGATCGTTGTGATTGCTCCCCGGTTCTGAGCCACGAACGGTGCTCTCGCTTGCTGGCGGGCCAACGTCCCAGTTTGGAATGCTGTGCTTGTCGTCGCAGAGTCCACGTTCCCACTGTGTTACGTCGCGCTAGCCCCAGCGTTCTCGCCGTTCCCAAGTATATCGCCATGGCGCCAGCCACGCTTCCAGCAGTTAGGAAGGATGGTCTCGCCTTCAGAGCTGGCCACAGTTCCAGCTTGGACCCTCTTCTAGGACACTTGCAGGACCATTCCAGGACCCTGCAAGGCACGTCCCCAGCCTCTTCGCGTCGAGCACCCCCTTCTGCAGCCGAGTCGCCATGCCCTCGTCGACGGAGCTGTCTCTCGCAGGTCCACTTCCACCATTAGGGCACGTGTTCTTCCCCTGCCCTCTCGGTGTCGTGTCGTCGGTGCGTCTCGTTTCTCGCCCTGGCCGTTCGCATCCTCGCCTATGGTCGCATTCTGGCCTGGTGCCTCCTTCGCCGCCCCCGCGCCCATCGCGCGAGACCTAGGCCTCATGTTCGGCTTGCCACCCGCGAGAACCTCCTGGCAAGAGCTTGATCTCGCGCGGAGTCTCGCCTTCTCCACTGCTCGCTCTCCGCATCGCTCTCGCGCGCTATGGACAGGCCCGTGGGCCCCCTATGGTGCGTGCGAATATGGACCTGCAGTTCGAGCACACGCCTGACGGACGAATCGCAGGAAGGGCAGGTCGAGGGTCGGGGGATCGACCGGTTCTCGGTGCCATGGCGAATGATCGACGCGACAATGGCGACGTTTCCGTTGAGCTCCTCTCGACTCCCATCCCCCCGCCACCCTTTGATACATGTTGCATGGCCCCCTCTCGCGATGGGAAACAGCTTAGGCGCCAGGGACACTGGTTTGTGACGACCATTCCGCGAAGCTCGTGCTGGGCCCCTGTGGGCGACACGACGAGGAGCTCCAAGGGCCGCGAACGGCGCGAAGCTCTTTCCCACGCCCTGAGCTGCCCACCACCTCGCTGCAGCAGAGCCCCGTGGGTGGTGCCTCTGGCACCCGTGCTGCCGCTCGCCGTCTCTGCACCCCCCGGAAGCCGGGAGGCACAGTGTGCACGGCAAGATGGGCCGCGCGCAGGGCGCGCATGCGGCGGAGGCCGGTCCACGAGAAACCTTCCACGAGAAACCCAACCCTGAACCCGCAGGGCGTCCATTTAACTTTGGCGTGGCGGCGTCGCGCTTTCCATCGCAAAACCATTGAACACAAAGAAACCCAGGGCACCCTGGAGGCAGGCAGGGCGTTTCTTGGCATGGGCTCCACTGCATCAAGGCTCACGAACTTCTGATTGAGCTCGCCCTCGAAAAAAAGGTCCAGCAGGCGGCCAGTCGCACCCTGCATGTCCTCCCAAGAGTCCTCGCAATCGCCGCTGACCTTGCCCATCGCGCCAGCCGTCCACCAGCTGACGGCGCCACGGCGTAGAGGCCTCGATCGGCCAGCCGTCCTCGCCTAGCCGTCGGATACCCAGGATCTTCTCGAACTTGGCCTGACCGAGCACCGACGCGATCGCCTGCTCGTGCGCGCCAGGCAATCTTGCCAGGCGCTGAAAGAGTCTGCTGTCCTCTACTCGACTCTACATTAGCAGACGAAGCCATGTGGATATCAGAAGAAACCATGCAGCTAGTTTCGACGACGCCATGCGGATAGCAGAGGAAACCATGCGCAAAGTTTGACGAGCCCTAACCTACTCTGCACTACTCCTCTCTACTCTAATCCAACTCTACCCCGCTCCTGATCTACTCTACTCGCATTCTACCCTTGTCCTACTCCAGTCTAATCCGCCACCATGCCTGCGCGGAGCGGGCGGGTTAGCATGCTCCTGTGGTCCCCCTGGGAGTGTTATGCATTGGTTTCTAGGGCCGATCACCCCCCCCTGGTTCACGACCGGCGTTAAAACATCGCCCCCCCCTGAAGTTGCTCCCCAGCGCTCTTGTCGGCCTCCAGACGGCCAAGGTGGCCTCCAAGACGGCTTCCAGGACGGCGAAGACGACACCCAAACGGCTCAAGATGGCCCGAGGTAGCTCCAGAGCCTCTCAAGACAGCCTCCAGACCGCCCAAAGGCTCCCAACAGGGCCTCAAGACGGCCTAAGAGGCCGCCAAGACGGCCCAAGAGGCCTTCCTGGAGAGCCCGAGGGGGCCCAAACCAGTGATGTTGCGAAAGTGTGTTAGGGCGCAGCCTGTAATTTGATTGTCGGGCAGTAGACTGACAGAACTGAACTGAATCACCATAGCCGTTAGATGGCAGCTTTAAGTCAGGGGGTGAGGATACCTCGCTGAGGGGGGTGAGGATATTTCGCTGGCAGTTCTAGGCCAGGGGGTGAGGATATTTCGCTGGCAGTTTTACGCGAGGGAGGTCGGGATATGTCACTGGCAGTTTTACGTCAGGGTGCTGAGGATATCTCGCTGGCAATTTTAGGCGGCCAGGGGGTCAGTTTCAGGCCACGGGGGGGGAAATTTCGCGGAAATGCCGCTGGCAGTTTCATATCTCGTTGGCAATTTCTGGCCAGGGGGTGAGTACATTTCGCTGGCAGTTTTGAGCTAAGGGGGGATGAGGATATTTCGCTGGCAATGTCAGTTCAGGGGGTGATGATCTGTCGCTGGCATGTTTAATTGAGGGGTGTGAGGATGTTGCGCTGGCAGTTTTAGGCCAGGGTGTGAGGATATGTCGCTGGCAGTTTTAAGCGGGGGTTGTGAGGATGTTTCGCTGTCAGTTTAAGTCAGCGGGTTGAGGATATCTCGTTGGCTGTTTTAGGCCAGGGGGGAAGCATATTTCGCTGGCAGCTTTAATCTAGGGGTGTGAGGATATATCGCTGGCGGTTTAAGCCAGGGTGCTGAGGACGTCTCCCTGGCAGTTTCATGTCTGGGGGTGGGGATTTTTAGCTGGCAATTTTAATAGAGGGGGTGAGAATATTTCGCTGGCAGTTCTAAGTCAGGGGTGTGAGGATATTGCGCTGGCAGTTTTTGAAGAAACAGGGGGGTGAGGCTATCTCGTTGGCAATGGAGGGCCAGGGGTTGAGTATATTTCGCTGGTAGTTTGAAGCGAGGGGTGTGAGGATACTTCGCTGTCAGTTTTAGGCCAGGGCGGTGAGGCTACTTTCAAGACGTAGCCAAGCATCACCATGTGCCACGCACGGGCGGTCAGGCGTGATCGGCGGATTCGTTGGTTTAGGGTTCGGGGCGCATCATGCAGTCACAGCGTTGGGACATGGATCACATTCGACAGTGGGCTGAGGCTCAATGAGTTGATCTGGGGTTCGGGGCACATCATGCAGCCACAGCGTTGGAATATAGATCCCCCTCCACATTGGATGCAGTATTGGGTCTTGCCCTGCCTGGCCCAGCCGGCTGTATCGCATGCACCGCGGTGCTGCGCCCGTATAGATGCTCGATCCTTGGCGTGGGGCTGGCGGGGGGCCAAACGGGGGCGAGCTGTCAGGCGACTGCAAGACTTGTGGGATCTCCCCTGGTCCGGCTTCCGATCGCCCAAGACAGCCCAAGAGGGGCCTCAAGACGCCACCAAGAGAGTCCGAAGACGTCCCAAGAAAGCCGCAAGAGGGCGTGAAGTCGGCCCAGAGGAATCCCAAAGGTCGCCCAAGGGGCTCCCAAGATGGCCCCGAGAATGCCGCGAACCGCCCCAAGAGTGCGCCAGCACGGCCTAGAGAGGCCATCAAGGCGGCCCGGAGGCGTCAGACGAGCCAAGACTCCCTCAGACGGCCCAAGAGGCCCCCAAGAGGCCCCAATGTGGACCCCAGGAGGACCCCGAGAAGCTTTCAGGAAGATCCAAGGAGGCCCCTGGAGGCCCCAAGAAGGCCCCAAGGTGACTTCTCCTCATTTTCTCCCTTCCCCTCAGCTTCCTCATCCTCCCTACCGCGCGGACGAAGACGAGGTCGGGATCACGACCCGTTCCAATGCAGACTACTCGTCGGAAATGCGCTGTTCCTGCACTCAGCCTCCTTCCTGCTGCGCTGTTGCACAGGCACGGTGGCGGGGCTTGCCGCAGGCAGCTGGAGATAGTATCCTCGACTCTACGCTAATCTAGCAAACATCGGCATGTGGATCGCCTCTACTTCTACTCTACTCTGCTCTGCTCTACTCCTACTCTGCTCTTACTCTACTCTAATACACTCCCCTCTACTCCTTCCTGGCAGCCGAAGCCATGCGGATAGCAGAAGAAACCACGTGGATGTGTTGGACGACGCCATGCGGATACCAGAGGAAACCGTGCGGATAGTTAGTTTGAGGCCATGCGGATAGCAGAGGAAGCCATGCGGATTATGTTGACGACGCCATGCGTGTAGCAGAGGACGCCAAGCGCATGGCTGGACGAATGTAGGAGCAGACATGGGGGGAGAGCAGTGGACCAGTTTAAGCAAACACATGTGGAGAAAATCTGAAAATCTGTGCCCTCGATCCTCGAACCCTCCCGAGAGCCAACTCCTGAACTTCCGCAGCTCGCGCACGGTCGTCCCGGGCACCTCTCATTAGCGACGAGCATGGCCCACACCCAGACACTCGCTGCCTGGACGCCTGGGCGCGACCCCACAGACACGCGATCCCACGGGCACGTCTCAACGATCCTCGGAACGTGTGCTTAGCCCCCACGTGCGTTTGTCCATCGAAGCCCTCCGATGCGAAGCAGTCGATGTAGTGATCTGCTGGTTGGGCTGATAGGGGGCAAACACACACTGGGCTAGCACGCGTCCTGAGGATAGTCGAAAGTCCCGCGCCAAAGGGGGTGTGGGCGCGCAGCGGCCCTGGCATGGCCCCGGGCTCGCGGCCGAGGAGCCCACCGCGGGGACGCAGTCGGGTGGACGCAGCCGCTCGACCCACGTGGACGACGTCCGCGGCGACGCCAGCAACCGATCGGGATCTAAATGGGCAAGTCGTGTCCAGACTCGTGCCATCGGTCGGATGTCCATTCCCCGTGCCAACCTGGGTCGGCCAAGCCTTGCAGGATCCTGCACCGAAAGCCCGAGCCGGTGCAGACCCGGCTCTGCAGCATCCTGCAAGGTCCGGCGCTCTGGCTGACCCCCGTTTGCACGGAGCCCCGCCACTGGAGCCCCGAACGGAGCCCAGGGAAACGACGCCAGGCGGCAAAAATGCTGTCCCAAGCTCAAGGCCGGGTCGGGCAGGCGGACGCTCGACCCACATGATCGACATCCGCGGCGACGCCAGCAACAGAGCTCTGTCTAAATGGGCAAACCTTGTCCAAATCCTTGCCATCGCTCGGACGTCGATGCCCCGTGCATGGCTCGGTCTCGCGCGTGGTCCTTCTGCCAGGTGATCCGGGCTGCTCCTCGAGGGTCCTCGCCGAGAAAAAATCCACACGTCCAAACGATGAAGCGGCAACAAAGCCTGGTCTAACTGGGCAGGAGGAGGAGGAACATCTACCGACAAGGATCAGCAGCCCCGATCAAACAAAAATCGAGGTTGAGGAGGAGAAGGAGGAGGAGGAGGAGGAGGAGGAGGAGGGGGAGGGGGAGGAAGAGAAGGAGGGGGAGGAGGAGGAGGAGGGGGAGGGGGAGGAGGAGTTGGAGGAGGAGGAGGACCAGTGTAAAATCAAGAGTCATCAACGATGTTGGAATTAACCCTCCCTCCACGCTGTCTCTTCATAGACCCCCACAACGGTTCATTTCCATTGAGGGAACTGCCTCGTTGGAAGACAACCGTTTGAAGATCCTGAAATATGCCAAAACATTGCTCCCGGGGGCCGTGGACCTATAGACACTCTTCCCGCGCGGGGAGTCGTCCGAGCCCCGCGCCCCGCGAGGCGTGCGCGCCCCGCGAGGCGCGCGGCCATCTCTTTGCGCCATTGTGCACGCAGCCTGCCCCTGGAGGAGGGGCAGCTCCCCCGCCCGGGCCGCGGCAGCGCGCGGAGCGCGGGCAGGAGGAGGGGGAGGATGAGGAGGAGGAGGAGGAGGATGGAGGAGGAGGAGGAGGAGAAGGAGGAGGAGGAGGAGGAGGAGGAGGAGGAGGAGAGGAAGGAGGGGGAGGAGGAGGAGGAGGAGGAGGAGGGGGAGGAGGAGGAGGAGGAGGAGGGAGGAGGAGGAGGGAGGAGAGAACGAGGCGGGGGAGGAGGAGGGGGAGGAGGGGGGGGAGGCGGGAGATGGACGAGGAGGAGGAGGAGGAGGAGGAGGAGGAGGAGGAGGGTGGGAGGGAGGGAGGGAGGGAGGGAGGGAGGGAGGGAGGGAGGAGGAGGAGGAGGACGAGGAGGAGAAGACGGAGGAGGGTGAGGAGGGAGGGAGGGATGGAGGGAGGCTACCTTCGCGCGCGCCCCTGGGGGATGACCTGGTGCATGTCTGGGGTCGCAGCCGAGGGGTCTGGGCATGCGAGGCCGTGGCCATGGGCATATGCTTCCCGCCCGCGAGACCTCCTCAATGCAACGCACCACCACGCAGCACCGCCGCGGGTAGCGGGCGGCGGCGGCACACTGCAGCGAGTGCAGGCGGCGGTTGTCCAGCGCGAACCAAGCCCGTCTGCCTGCCGCCAAGGGAGGAGGGCGAAGGAGAAGACGCAGGGGGTGGGGTGGGGCAGAGTCAGAGAAGGGGGATCAAAACACAAGAAAATCGGGGGGGGGGCACGATGGGGGAAGATGACGAGGAGGAGCATGAGGCAGACATGGAGGAAGAAGAGGATGCGGAGGCGGAAGCGAAAGGAAGGGAAGGTGAGATGCGTAGAGAAGAGGAGATGCAGATCAGGAGGAGGAGGAGTAGGAGGAGGAGGAGGGGGAGGGGGAGGAGGAGGAGGATCAGGAGGATCAGGAGGATGATGAGGAGAGGATGATGGGGAGGATGTTGGAGAGGAGCTAGGAGCAGGAAAAGGAAGAGAATGAGTAGGACGAGGCTGGGGAGCAGGACGGAGGGGATCAGGGAAAGGAGGAGGAGGAGGAGGAGGAGGAGGCTGAGGACATGGATGATGCGTTTGATGAGGAAGAGGATGAGGAGGCAACGCCGGATGATGATGCGAAGTCTGATGAGGATGATGACAAGGGGTTGTGGGGGGAGATTGACAAGGGGCGGGGCGAGCATGATGATGAGGAGGAGCAAGATGATGAGCATCATAAGCAGGAGGGGGGGTATGATTTCGATTTGCATGCATACTGGGAGATAGGCAGTGCGGGCTGAGGAGCGGAGGGGACCCAAGTGTGGAGTGGGGAAGCAGACAAAAAACAACTAGGTGCAGGAATACGCTCGTATCCCGACATCTTGATTATGAGAATGCGTTCCCGACAACCTTCCTTCGACAGCTGCTTCTGAGAATTGGTTTCGCAATCCTTTCCCCTGAAAGCTGCCTGCGGCGATGGGGTTCGCCATCCTCTCCCTTCGGAGCTACCTGCGCCGACATGTTGCCATGCGCGTTGCGGACCTACTCTGCCGACCTACTTCAGGAGCTGCTTACACCGCTTTGCATTGAACACGGAGGAGGAAGACGAGGAGGAGGAGGGGGAGGACTAGGAATAGGAGAAAGAGGAGGAGGAGGAAGAGGAATAGGAGGAGGAAGAGGAGGACCTACTGTTCCCGCATCAGGCACACTTTGCGTCGACAGAGCGGCCTCGGATCCGCACCGCCTGCCGAGGTGCCCGGAGCTCGGTGCCCCCCGGAAGCTCAGGCCCCCACGTCGGACCACAGCACTCCTCCAACAAGCCGGCCCCGCACTCTTCGGGGGCGCGCAAGCACGGATCGGCGATGCATGGATTCGGCGCGCGGTCGCCAAATCCATGGATCGGCGGAGGTGCCCTCCCCAAAATGTGGCCAGTGCCGCCTCGTTCGGCGGCGGAGATCCGCGGTTCCCCATGGAAGCGGGGCGCGTCGCCAATCCACGCCCCCCTTGAATCCAGGTCTGCGATCGCATGAACCTTCTCCTCCCGACGGACCCCTTTTTGACTACCGAACAGACCACCCCAACCCAACCCGAAGATCCGAATTTCGGGTTGGGGGGGGTAAGGGTTCCACGTGTGCTTGTTCGAAGTTTCCCGCCCCCCCCCCACTGGAAATCGAGGGTAAATCTGATCCTTCGGGTTGGGTTGGGCTGGTCTGCGATCGCCTGAACCTTCTCCTCCTCCTCGTCCTCCTCCTCCTCCTCCTCCTCCTCCTCCTCCTCCTCCTCCCCCTTTTTGGCATGAAAGAAGCGGCTCCTGAGGGAAACATGTCCTGGACCCTGGGCCTGCCCCCAGGACTGATTTTGCTCGCCCCGAGAGTGGCTCTCTGGCAGCCCCTGGGGCCCGTGGAAGGCCTCAGTGGAGGGGCCCAGGGACACACAAGTAAAGACACGCAATCTCATCATTCCGGAGGAGGAGGAGGAGGAGGAGGAGAAGGAGGACGAGAGCGCCATCGACAGGGAAGGTGGGGGCCACGAGGTCTGCTGGCTCGACGACGCCCGCGTCGCCCGCGCCCGCCCCCTCACTCTTATCCGCAATTGCGGGGTGCTACGTATTTTCCTTATTCGGGATTCTCGTCTTCCCCCCCCACTTCCCATATGTTCCAAAATGTCCCGGGGAGTCGGGAATCGACGATGAACTGTGTCTGTGAGCTCTTGCCCCCTCCTGACTCCCAGGGGAACAAGGAAAGGGGAAATCCTCGGGACGCGTTCCCCTCAGACCCAGCTTCCTTCATTAGAGGCCTCCTAGATGGGGTCCGAGTAGATGGGGTCGGAGGGCCGCGCAGCATCGGCGATACATCGGCGGTGCATCGGCGGTGCATCGGCGATGCACCAGCGATGCATCGTCGACGTGGGCGATGCATCGGCGACGTCGACGTGAAGCAAATCGGGCCCCACATCGAGCCGCCATGCCGATGCATCGGCGATGCGGCGCCATCTACTCCGACCCCCAGTCTGCTCCGAGCACATCTATAGACCAGCGCGCTTCACTACTCGAAAAGTGACTACCCGCAAATGGCCTGGAGCCGCCGCGGGGGATCGACGATACACTGCACCGAAACAGACATGTGTGTTTTCGGACGTTTGCAAGTAGGCGCTCCGCGAGGTCGTGGAGCGCGCTCGGTGAATCTCGGGAGGCCCAGCCTCATGGCGCAGGTCCTCCGCTTCGCACATCGGGAGCGGCCAAGAGGGGAGTGTCCAAGGGGTGCAAATCATGACCGGCGGCATGTGCGCGGCCCAGCGAGGGGGCCGGGGACGCAATCAAATCAGAAGAAGTGCCACGAAATCTGGGGAAAAATCGTGGCCCACGCCATGATATCCACCCCCCCCTGGTCATCACCCCCCTCTTTGCCGCCCCCGAGCACAGCACAGGTCCTCCGCTTCGTACAGCACTTTGGGCGCCGCGTAATGGGGGGGTCATACATGGGGGGGTGGCAAGGGTGGTTCGAAAAGGTACCCGAGGGGACCTAAGCGAGCCCCTGGGGCTCTGGAGGGGCCCGAAAGGCGCACGAAAGGGGACCTTTTCTGACCCCCCCGTTTATGACCCCCCCATGAAGTCCCGCCCGAGCACTCCGGCCGGCCGGCCGGCCGGGCACCTCCCTCTTTTCCGTCCCCCTCTTTTCCGCCCCCCTAGTCATCACCCCCCTCCTAGTCATCACCCCCCTCCTATAGTCCGCCCCCCCTAGTCATCACCCCCCGGCGGGCCGGCCGGGCACCCCCCCTAGTCATCACCCCCCTCTTTTCCGCCCCCGAGCACAGCACTCCGGCCGGCCGGCCGGCCGGGCACCTCCCCCTTTCCGACGGGCATAAAACAGGGCTAGGATCGGGATAAATCGCTCCAGAACGCTCCGGAGCGGCCGCGGCGCCCAATACGTCCTCCAGACCCGCCGATCCTCAGAGATTTCGAGTTATCCCGATCCGATTTTGTCCCGATCTTCGCGTCGTTTTAGCAGGCCCTCCACTTCGCACAGCACTCCGGCCGGCCGGCCGGCCGGGCACCTCCCCCTTTCCGCCGGGCAGCCTCCCGCCCGCGGTCGCCCTGCGCTGCGTGGGGCCGGCCGAGGTCTGCACTCCGAGGTGGCAGGCGGCGGGCCCCGTGCGCGCATCCGCGGCCCTCTCGGCCGCGCGCCGCGGCCAAAGAGCCCTGTACGGGCTCGTCGACCTGTTCGCGCCTATCGCCTTGAGGGGGTCGAGCCAGAGAAATCCGGGTGCATGCAGGTGGATCGAGGTGCATTTCGCGGGCGAAGAGCGGTATAAAAGACAATGTTGTTCGCCGTCGGGGGCGCCTGTCCCCGGGCGGCTGGAAAGTTTATAGCCTTACGGTGGCACCGTAGGGGTATAAACTTTCCAGCCGCCCAGGGACAGGCGTCCCCGACAGCGAAAAAGTTTATCTTATACCGTTCTTCGGCAGAAGTCGTGAAGCCTTTAACGGAACTTTAACGGCACAAAGAGCTACTCCAGATTTCGTAATAAAGGGAGGGGGGTCTCATTTCGGGGGGGGGTCTCCTCCAGGCCATCTTGGAGGGCCTGGGGGGGTCTGGGGACGATGTTTTGGAGGGTTCTCCCACGAGGGGGGGGGTCTGCAATGGCTCGTCTTGGAGGGTCCAGACCCCCTCCCTGTTGGTACGAAAACTGGAGTACGCGTTCTGCCAGGGACCCCTCTGCTGCCCGTCGGCCCGGAGCGGCGTGCGGCGGTGTATGCCACGGCCTTCAGGGCGGCCTTCGGTGGTCCGGGGGGCGCCCTTCGGCGCGAGCAGCAGAAGAAACCACGGCATAAATAGGGCGACGCAATCTATACATATCCACTGCTCCACTGGCCAGGCCCATGCTGAACACAGCAGCTGTGTATACGCCACGCCCTCCTGGTTTGGCCAGGAGGGCGTATACACAGCTCCTGGGTTCAGGATGGGCCTGGCCAGGGAGCAGTGGATATGTATAGACTTCGTCCCCCGAATAAACATAAAATGTTGACGCTCCCGCGCGGATTCCGTGAACCTGCGCTGCGGAGCGCGCCAGGGGCGGCGCCGGAGGCGCCGCCAGGGGGGCCCCAGCGCGGACCCAAGAAATCCGCGCGGAGCGCCAGGAGTTGATGGTGTTCCTGCTTCGATCGGGCGTTGGCAGAACTGGGTATAGTGGGACCTGGTTTAGTGACGTGGACTGAGGCATGCCCCCCCGCCCAATTCCACTAACCGGAGCTGCCGTCACTCGAAAAAAAACAAGCTACGGCAGACCTGGTTTAATGATTCTGGCCAATTTAGGGGCTCCAGGGCCCTACTACTAAACGGGTCCCCTTGCCTGGGGTCCTGGCTGTTCCCCATTCGAGTTCACCGAGGGGCTCACGACCGAGCACCTAAGAAGCAGTGAGGGCGACGCCCAGCCGCAAATGTTGCCCCAAACCAGCGGCGGCCGCTGGTGAGAAGGCGGCGTCTGTCTCGCACGGGCCACGCGCACGGCGGCACCGGCAACGACTCCTGGCCAAGGTGGGCATCATCCGTCACCAATTCTTCCCTAGAGGGATGCAAAAATCCATAAGCATCATAAACTTTCGGAATTCCCCGCAGGTATCTTGGATCCGCGCCGGACACCCTCCCTGGCGCGGGCTGGCGCTGGGCCGCCAGGGGGTGTCAGCGCCGATCCCAAAAATCCGCGCGGAGCTCCGAGAAGTTATGTTTCTCGCCGTTCGTCGTTCTTGACTTCCGCCCCCCCTTCGATGGCACCGCAAAAGTCACTCGTGGCTCCAATCGCAATCGGGGACGTCGATGGGTATGGTGTGCCACGGGTGTGGTTTTTGCAGCGCGCCCCCTTGGGGGACAGGCGAGGACCTCGACAGAGTTATCTCCGCCGCGGCCCTTGGAGGCCCGACGAGGGCAACGTGCTGCCCCCCACGTCTCAACGATGACTACCTACCAGACCACCCCAACCCAACCCGAAGACCCGAATTTCGGGTTGGGGGGGGTAAGGGTTCCACACGTGTTTTTTCGACGTTTCCCGACCCCCCCAAACTGGAAATCGAAGGTAAATCTGAGCCTTCGGGTCGGGTTGGGGTGGTTTGGTGGGTGGTGAAACGATGGGAACTAAGAATGACATAAGCGTAGAAAATCGGAGCTCCGCGCGTACTTCTCGGACCGGCGCTGGACCCCCCCTCCCTGGCGCGCGAAGCGCGCCAGGGGCGGCGCCGGAGGCGCCGCCAAGGGGGTCCAGCGCGGATCCTAGAAATCCGCGCGGACTTCCGAGTTGTTATGTTTATGTTGTTGCCCGTCCCCCTAATGAAGAAAGCGGGTTCTCAGGGGAACGGGTCCTGAGGACTTTCACCCATCATGTCTGCCTGAGAGTCAGGAGTGGAAAAAACACACAGGCACAATCAATCGTCGGTTCCCCAGAATATTTGGGAAAATATGGGAAGTGGGGGATCACGTCGTTCTTCGTTGCCCTATCAAAGAAGCAGATCGCAAACCACACCCCGGCGCAACCACACCCGTTGCAGTCATCGATCCAAGTACAAACACCGCAAGCTCCCCTGCGTCGCAGTGGCAGGCGGCGCCGTCACAGGCGTGCGCTGGCCGCCCCCGGGTGGGCCTAGCCGTTTCCCTGGTCTTCGCGAGGGCAGCGGCGGCCGATCACGGGGGTGGCCCGAATTCGAGCTCGGAAGCCCAGAAACAACTGTGAGGGGTAACGTTAGGGGGGGGTCAGCTCAAGGAGGGAAACATCGAGCTTGCATCGGCGATACGTCGCCGATGTATCGGCGATGTGCTCCCGATAGCGAATCCGCAGGGTCCTGGGTGGGGTGAGCTATCGGGCCCCAATCGGCGATCAACGGGCGACTTGGGACTCGATTCATCCCCCCTGAGCCTATCCAACTCGAACGTTGCACCACAACCTTTCTGAGAGAACTGGAAAAACATGTATTGCCAAAGGCCGCCTCACGCCCCTTTGGAGCTCACCGACGGGCTGCAAGACCGAGCGCCGCAGTGAGGGCAAACACTGGCGCCGCGCGGGGGGCCGCGGGGCTGGTCGTGTCGTCGCCCACGGTGGTGTCTGTCAGGCGGCGCTCGTCGGCCATCGTGGTCGACTCGTCCACTGCCGCCCCCGCCGCGCTGCCCGCAAAGAGGAGCGCGAGGAGCGCGAAAAGCACGGTGCCGAGGCCCCCGCTGCGAGCCGCAGCGCTCGTCGTGTCGTCGCCCATGGTGGTGTCTGTCAGGCGGCGCTCGTCGGCCATCGTGGTGGACTCGTCCACTGCCGCCCCCGCCGCGCTGCCCAGGTAGAGGAGCGCGAGAAGCGCGAAAAGCACGGTGCCGAGGCCCCCGCTGCGAGCCGCCGCGCTCGTCGTGTCGTCGCCCACGGTGGTTTCCGTCAGGCGGCGCTCGTCGGCCATCGTGGTGGTCTGGTCGTCGGCGAGGCAGCTGCGGCCGGCGAGGGCAAGGACGAGCGCCGCAAGCACCACGCGGTTCATCGCGGCAGGGGCGGGGCTGCCGAGGCGGCCGAAGCAGCAACAGTGGGCCTGGGCGCGGCGAAAGACCTCGGTCCAGAATGGAAACAGAGGAACACACCGGCCGCGCACGACGGGCCTCTCAGCAGGGAGGTGCTGACCATCCAGAGGCCACGGGCAGACTTGCACACGGCGTCTGGTCACTCATGCGGCCGGCGGAGGATGCTCGCGTGCCATACGCCTATCCACTGCCGACAAAGCCCCCTTGCCCAGCTCCTGTGGCAGGAAGGCGCAACACTCCCAACCAGCATGCCCGTGTACACGTGCCCCCTCTGAAGGTGTCGCCACCGCGCTGTGTCGCGGCTGGTGTGAGTCGGGCCCCATCGACAGAATTCATCGTGAGGAGGGAGTGAAGGGGGGTGGGCAGGGCGGGGCTTCCCAGAAACTCCCTGGCCTTCTCGGGAGCCCTCCGTGGTTCCGGAGAAGGCCTAGAAAACTTCTCAGAAGGCCAGAGGGCGCCTGAACTGGGGAGGCAAAAAGGTAACGATACCGCTACTCCCTGGACCTCTCACAGGGTACCTTTCCCTCCTCTGACGGGCCTTCTCAAAGGCCCGCCCCCTCTGTCTGCCTTCCCCCGAGGCGCGCCACCGAGTCACGAAGCGAGGGGTGCAACAGCGAAGGCCCAGCGCCGTCGAGGCCCACGAGCGCCACTCTGGCGGCTCCGGCGTCGGATCGGGATGCACCGGCACAGAGTCGAGATCGGATCGGAACGGCTGCGCCAGGATGCACAACCGCGCCGTGCAGGCATGGGGCCGCGTCGGAGTGCTGGAAGATCGAGATCGAATGCGCTCGAGCCTGGGGATCTCGAGGTCGAGCCGGATGGATGGAATCGGAACAGGTCATGATACACGGCGGAGTGCCATGGTGGTGCGATCCACTCCTGCCGCCTCCTTCCCCGAGCGCAGCGCTGGGGCAAGTTTGACCGGCAGCCCAAGTGGATATCAGTACGCGTATGTGAGCGTTTTCTTATGCGACGTTTCGACAGTGGGCGGAAAGGAGGGGGGGAGTGAGGGGGAAGGGTCCGGCTCTGGACCTCTGCGTATAGTGCGACTGTTCGAAGAGTGCGCCTCATGGGGGAGGCTCCGCCTGCTCGAAACAGGCGCCCAAATCAGCCAAGATCTGCTCCACGGGGGGGGGGGGCGAGGAGGGGGGGGGGCGAGGGCACGCGACGATCGGCAAAACAAGGAATAAGGTACTCCAGGTTTCGTAACAAAAGGGAGGGGGTCTGGACCCTCCAAGACAAGCCACTTCAGACCTCCCCCGTGGGAGAACCCTCCAAAACATCGTCCCCAGACCCCCCAGGCCCTCCAAGAGAGCCTGGAAGAGACCCCCCCCCGAAATGAGACCCCCCTCCCTTTATTATCGGGAGCGGCCAAGAGGGGGGTGTCCAAGAGGGGGGGGTGCAAATCATGACCGGCGGCACGTGCGCGGCCCAGCTGGGGGGCCAGGGACGCAATGAAACAAGAAGAGGAGCCACGAGATCTGGGGAAATCTCATGGCCCCAGCCATGATGTCCACCCTCCCCTAGTCATCACCCCCCTCTTTTCCGCCCCCGATCTTACGAAATCTGGAGCAACGATCGCATGCCGAGGCCGCCGCTTGCCCATGTCTGCCCCGGCGGCCGGCGCAGCGCACGCGCAGCGCCTTCTCGCAGCGGCTGCCCCCGCGAAGCCGGGGGGGGCAGGCGAACCACGCCCACGAGGAGCACCCCACAATTGGCGGCGCGCATAAGGCTTCTTAGAAGGAGACTGCTTCTTAGAAGGCGGCGGCCTTACATCTATACATAAGGACCGCGCCTTTTAAGAAGTAGGGGTGCTTCTAAGAAGCCTTCCCCCCTCCCCCTGCCCCCCTCTGCGCGTGACCGACACAAGCAAAGCCATGCAGCCAACGCGCCCCAGGAAGGACTCGAGCAAGGCAGGACTGCGTAAGACACGCCTGGGGCTCTGGAGCCAACGCGAATCCAGTCTGGCGAATAACCCAAAGCATCCAGTCTGGCCGGGCCAGATTGGCCCTTGGGGCCCAATCCAATCTGACAGTCTGGCCTTCGACTGCCCAGCACAAGCAAAGCCAGGCAGCTGACGCGCCCCAGGAAGGACTCGAACAGGGCAGGACTGTGTCATGCACGCCCGGGGCTGTGGAGCCAACGCTACATCTGGGAATCTCTAGCACATGCGACCGAATGCGCTGGTCAGTAGCCGTTAACGCCCAGTGTGCTTCCCCTCCCTTGATGCAGACTGTAGGCAATTCAAATGGGGCACCCTGTGCGTGCAGGTGCATCGCCGCCTCGTTTCTTTGAATATCCGTGTGAGGCCCAAATTCCACAGGTGGTAGCGATACTCGTCCATCAATAGGACATTGGCCCATCGCCCCGTTGGGAAATGGAATAGCCGAAATTGACTTTCAATACGTATAAATAGAACTATACAGAAATAAATAACAACATATAAATCCATCAATTGGTAGCCCTTTTGCCGGGCGATCCCTGCTGGCGTAGCGAGCGGACGCGCCACATGTACCGCGCCTCTGCCAGCCAAGACATTGTTCCCGATCGGCGGGAGAACCGAAGGACAGATGTGATGAGTTGGACAGACGCGATGAAGGAAAGAGGTTCTATCTATAGGAAGGCACCAACTATACACCAACACCGATTCTGGCCAGGATCACCCTAGGCCCAGGATCGGTGTATACGCCCTCCTGCCTTGGGCAAGAAGGCATATACACCGATCATGGGCCCAGGGTGATCCTGGGCCGGCATCGGTGTTGGTGTATAGTTGGTGCCCTCCGAATCTACGCTAGTGCGAAGACCGCCACAGTGCCCAGGGCCAGCACGACAAAGCCGGGGCCGGGGGGGTACCGGGCGCTGCGCCAGCTTCGCCCGCGCAAGGAATTGGAGGCCTGGAAATCGGCACCAACACCAACACAGAGGGGTGCCTCCACGTGGGGAAGATGATCCTAGATTCCGGTGACGGTGGCAATATTCCGGCCACCTTAGGAAACAAAATGTTACCACCATCACTCAAATCGGTATCTTCTTCCCTCGGTGGAGGCACACCGCCGAGAGTGGTGTTGGTGTCACTTTCTAGGCCTGCGACGGAAACCATCTCGGATGCGAGGCAGACCGCAGCAGCAGGTCGGCGCGAGTCAGGGAAAGCTGCTGTTTGACTCGTCGGGTAACGACTGGCCGAAGGCGGGCGTGCCTCTGCGCGGGCCCCGGGGCGCGCAGCGCGCAGAGGCAGTCCGCAGCGCGGCCGGAGCGCGGCAGAGGCAGTCCGCAGAGGCACGCGTGGGCACCTTTTCCGTCGCAGCGCGGCAGGGGCGGTCCGCGCGCGCGCTCCTGCGGTCTGGGCAACGGAAGGCGCAAACGACCCCGCGGCAGCAGGAGGGGCAGACAGGCGAAAGCGGCCGCGAGGAGGGAGGGGTGTGGGAGGGCACTCGCGTGGCGAAGCGTGTCGCCGTGGAGCGGCCAGGGCGGTCAACGATGCGTGGACACACGTCCTTCGCAAGCTGGGGTCGGAGGGGAACTGCTGGCCTCAGGGGCACGTGCGCGCTGAGTGTTTCGACCGCTCACACCGCGCGAGCCAGGAAACGGGCCCTTCACCTTCGAAGGATTGCCCGTGTCCGTTTCATTACGTTTGCTTTTGGGAAGGGTCGTCGTGGACGTGGCCATTCTTTCCCTACCCCGATACTGTGTCTCTTCCAGCCCCTGGGTGTGGCCGTTCCGCCGCGCCGCGCCCGCTGCCAGGGGTGTAGCACTGGCTGGCCGCCCTGGCCTCTCCACTGCGACGCGCCTCGCCGCGCGAGTGCCCTCCCCTCCTTCCCTCCCCGCTCGCGGCCGCTTTCGCCTGGCTTCCCCTCCTTCTGCCGCCGGGTAAGTTGCGCCTTCCGTTGTCTGGACAACCGCAGATTTGCGTCGTGTCGACCCAGGTGATGGTTCTTGACACCGCGGGAATCGTTCAACCTTGAACGATCGGCCGTTTCCGAAACGCCACATCGTTGAACATCGATCGATTCTGGGTCGCCGTCGGCGTTCAACGTTGAACTCCGGTGGCGGGGTCGCCGCTGGTCGACACGACACGAACCTACCGTACCTGAGCGCGCGAACCGACTGCCCCTGCCGCGCTGCGACGCAATTACCGGACAGCTCGCCCCTTGGCCTCCCGCCGGCCCCAGGCCAAGGAGCGAGCATACATAAGGGCGCAGCACCGCGCTGGATGCGATACAGTCGGCAGGGCCAGGCAGGGCCAGACCCAATACTGCATCCAATTTTGAGGGGGATCTATATTCCAACGCTGTGGCTGCGTGATGCGCCCCGAACCCCAGACCAACGAATTGAGCCTCAGCCCACTGTCGAACGTGATCCATATTCCGACAACGCTGTGGCTGCATGATGCGCCCCGAACCCCAAGCCAACGAATCCGCCGATCACGCCTGACCGCCCGTGCGTGGCACGTGGTGCTGCTTGGTTACGTATTGGAAGTATCCTCACCGCCCTGTCTTAAAACTGACAGCGAAATATCCTCACACCCCTCATGTAAAACTACCAGCGAAATCTACTCACCCCTGGCCAAACATTGCCGACGAAATAACCTCAAACCCCTGCTTTCAAAACTGCCAGCAACGTATCTGCACACCCATGACTTAGAACTGCCAGCGAAATCTCCTCACCCCCTCGATAAAAATTGCCAGCGAAACATCCCCACCCCCTGACATAAAACTGCCAGCGAGATATCCTCAGCACCCTGACTTTGCCAGCAAAACACCCTCACACCCCTCGATTGAAGATGCCAGCGACATATCCTTTCCCCCTGGCCTAGAACTGCCAACGAGATATCCTCAACACTCTGACTTAAACTGCCAGCGAAACATCCTCACACCCGTCGCATAAAACTGCCAGCGAAATATCTTCACACCCTGGCCTAAAACTGCAAGCGCAATATCCTCACACCCCTCATGTAAAACTACCAGCGAAATCTACTCACCCCTGGCCAAACATTGCCGACGAAATAACCTCAAACCCCTGCTTTCAAAACTGCCAGCAACGTATCTGCACACCCATGACTTAGAACTGCCAGCGAAATCTCCTCACCCCCTCGATAAAAATTGCCAGCGAAACATCCCCACCCCCTGACATAAAACTGCCAGCGAGATATCCTCAGCACCCTGACTTTGCCAGCAAAACACCCTCACACCCCTCGATTGAAGATGCCAGCGACATATCCTTTCCCCCTGGCCTAGAACTGCCAACGAGATATCCTCAACCCTCTGACTTTAACTGCCAGCGAAACATCCTCACACCCGTCGCTTAAAACTGCCAGCGAAATATCTTCACACCCTGGCCTAAAACTGCCAGCGCAATATCCTCACACCCCTCGCTTAAATTGCCAGCGAAATATCCTCATCCCCTGAACTGAAATTGCCAGCGACACATCCTCACACCCCTCGCTTAAAACTGCCAGCGAAGTATCAGAGTGAGGGGGCCGAACGGTCATTCATTGTCCCTGGATGCGTGGCTAAAGTGAGAATCCGTGGTGAGGATTCTGCGTGTTGCGTTGTTGTTGTTGTCATCCCACCCGCGACCCACCCGCGACCCACCCGCAACACACCCCGCGACCCACCCGCGACCCACCCCGCGACCCACCCGCGACCCACCCGCAACCCACCCCGCGACCCACCCACGACCCACCCGCGACCCACCCGCGACATACCCGCGACCTGCCCGCGACCCGGCCCGCGACCCACCCGCGACGCACCGTCGACCCACCTGCGACCCAACAAGTGACCAACCCACATTGTTTTCACAAAAAAATCGACGCTAGCGGCTCGTTTATAGCTTGAAAAATTCTGCGCCTGCGGCTGGCTTCTTCAGAGCCTCGCAGACTGCCGACGTACCCGCCGCCCCCTCACTCTTATCCGCAACTGCGGGGTTCTACGGTACTCACCCCCTGGCCAAAAATTGCCAACGAGATATGAAACTGCCAGCGAAATATCCTCCCATCCCTGACTTACAACTGCCAGCGAAATATCTTCCCCCTGGCCTAAAACTGCCAGCAAGGTATCCTCATACCCCCTGGCCTAAAACTGCAAGCGAGGTATCCTCATACCCCCTGGCCTAAAGTTGCCAGCGAGATATCCTCAACACTCTGACTTGAAATGCCAGTTAAATATCCTGAACCACCTCGCATAAAACTGCCAGCGAGGTATCCTCATCATTTGGCCAAAAACTGCAAGCGAAATATCCTCACCCCCTGCCTTAAACTGCCCGCGAGATATCCTCAACCCCCTGACATAAAACTGCCAGCGAAATATCCTCACCCCCTGACTTCAAACAGCCATCTCACGGCTTTGGTGATTCAGTTCAGTTCTGTCAGTCTACCTCCCAAGAATCAAATTACGGGCTGCGCCCTAGAAACAAAAGCTTGCTTCTTCCATGTCGGTTTCAGGGGGCCGCTTTCTTGCCACGGGGGAGTGAGCAACTCGTCCAGGACGACAGTCTGTCCAGGGGAAGTGGTCGAGACCGTCGGGGCGCGGATCGAAGACAACAGCGCATATTCGGGTGGGGTAAGGAGGAGGAGGAGAGGAGGAGGAGGAGGAGGAGGAGGAGGAGGAGGAGAGGAGGAGGAGGAGGAGGAGGAGGAGGAGGAGGCGCAACGTCCAACTTGTCTGGGGGGGGCCTGCTCGTGGGCGCGCACGAGCTTCAACACGCCCCTGCCCCCAAGAAGCGCACTCAGCCTCCTCCTCCTCCTCCTTCTCCTCCTCCTCCTCCCCCTCCCCTCCTCCTCCTCCTCCTCATCCACCTCCTCCTCCTCCTCCTCCAGATTTCGTAAGAAAGGGGTGGCCAGATTTCGTAAGGAAGGGAGGGGGGGTCTCATTTCGGGGGGGGTCTCCTCCAGGCTATCTTGGAGGGCCTGGGGGGGTCTGGGGACGACGTTTTGGAGGGTTCTCCCGCGGGGGAGGTCTGAAACGGCTTGTCTTGGAGGGTCCAGACCCCCTCCCTTTCATTACGAAATCTGGAGCATTTTTCGCAAACAAAACCAACAAGACAACTCAGAACTCGAGTGCAGTTGCTCCTCGGGCGGGCCTGCTCGTCAGCCGGTGGGCGAGCGGGCTCGGGGAGATCCCCTGGGCGGGACTGCTTGTAGGCAGGTAGGCGATCCGTCCTCGCGATTTGGCTGCACGAGCCCGCAGAACCCCAGCCGACAACGGCCTGCTGCGGGCGAAGACGCAGGTGCGACGTTCGGCAGTCCAATTCACCCCCCCGCTCCCCCTCCTCATCAGGGGCGCGCAAGCATGGATTAGCGGTCCATGGATGTGGCGCGCGGTCGCCAAGTCCATGGATCCGGGGAGGTGCCCTCCCCAAAATGCGGCTGGAGCCGCCTCGCTCGGCGGCAGAAATCCGCGATTTCCCAATAGAAACGGGGCCCGTCGCTAATCCAAGCCCCCTTGACCCATGTCTGCGATCGCCTGACCTCAGTGGTCCGAAAGCCTTGCTCGCGTCAGCCCGCGTTGCAAGACATCCCCGTGCTGCTCTTGCTGTGCGACCCTTGCAGGTGAGTCCTACGCGGTGGCTCTGGGCAGCGCGTTGTCTCTCGCGTGCCGCCATCAATGCTGCCGCTCCTCCTCCATCTCCCCCTCCTGCTCCTCCCTCCCCATTCCTCCTCCCTCCGCCTGCCTCCTCCCTCCCTCGTCTCCCTCCCTCCTCCTTCTGCCTCCCCCTTCCTCCTCCCTCCTCTTCCCTCCTCCCCCCCCCTCCCCCCTCCCTCCTCCCGTTCCTCCTGCCTCCTGCCTCCCCCAGAGAGGAGGGGGGCCTAGGATCTGCTCCCCATTGGCGTCGCGCTCCGCCTCTCCGTCCTGGGGGCGGCGCGCGCGCCCAGGGGGGGGGGGCTCCCGTTGGGTTTTAGTCGGGCCTGCCCCCCTACAGGGGGATTTTGAACGAAAAATGAAAAAACTCAAACTAAATACCCAAAAATATTCAAACATGTCAACAAATCAAATCAAACAAAATTCCCAAAAATGAAACAATCAAACAACATACCCAAAAATTAGGTTTTAGTCGGGCCTGTCCCCCCACAGGGGGATTTCGAACGAATAATAAAAAAAAAAAAAACCCTAAAGTATTCAAACATGGTCAACAAATCGTCCCCAGGCTATTTGTTTACTATGTTTGAATATTCCTCCTGTAGAGGGACAGGCCCGACTTAACGTTAGGTCGGGCATGCTTGTGGGCTTTTACGTCTTACCGCGTATGCTCATCCTTCCTCGACGCTTTTCGCTCTCACTCCGCATTGCCGTGTCTCGTCGCACCTGTCTGGCAACATTACGCGCTGTCACATCCTCCTCGCCGGCCGTGCGCTTCAGCTCCCCCTCGCTCCGCGCCCCTCGTCCGAAGTTGCCCACCGCAATCCAATCATTCACACGCGAATTCTGGAGATGGAGGAAAAAATCAAACATCATCCACAAGCGTTCACAACTATTCACAAATAGTAGAGAGATCGTTCCCAGACTATGTTTGGGTGATTTTGGAATCTTCCTCCCGTATCAGGGGAACGTAAGACCTGGGTACAGGGGACTCGGAAATCCCCAACGAGGTCGTCAAAAAAATGACGAGGCCGGGCCTGCATTTTGACGAGGCCTCCCGTTGCAGACATCCCACGAAACTCCTCCTCGTCAAAATCCGAGGCGCGGTCGTCAAAAAACGATGACGAACCCGAGTCCTGGCAAACCCGGGTCTTACGCTCCCCCGACCGTAGAGGGACATGCCCGATTCCTAAGGCTCCCGCTGCCGGGAGTGGCCAAGCGGGGGGCGCCCGAGCGGGAGGGCTCGCCGTCGGTCCCCGGCCCTCGTCTTCGGGCGGCCCTCGGCCGGTCTCCGTTGCGATGCTCGCGAGCGGTCTCCGGCGGCCTCCGCGCAGGCCTTCGGCGCGAGCGCTGGACGGCGGCGTTCCACAGACAGGGTCCGTGGAAGAGCACCCGAGGCACGAAGCGCGGACGAGGGAGGCCCAGGGGGCGCATTGGAAGAAGAAGAAGAAGAAAGATCAGAAACAAAAAAACTAAAACTAAGAGCAATAATCACAATGATAAGAAGAAGGAACATCATAAGCATAGAAGAAGCATCAGAAGAGTAATACGAATAATGCTAAGAAAAAGGATCCTAAGAATACTAACACGAATAATCAGGGGCCTGGGGCCTGGGGAGACATCGTGGCCCCGGCCATGACATCCACGCACCCCTGGTCAGCACCCCCCCGTCGTGGACGCCACCGACGCTGGGGGGAGGGGCGGGCGTGGCTCGGCCCTGGGCTCGCTGGGATCCGCAGGGAGAACCTGCGCAACAGATTCGCGACGCTCAGCCCAGGATCGAAGATCAAGGCAGCGAGGAACGAGGCTCCTAGACCCCCCCTGGTAATGAAACGCTCATGACGTCAAGTGTTTCGTTATTTTCGGCTTCGGGGGGAGCCCTTTCTGGGCCTCGGGAGCGTCAAACGACGACCCAGGATGGAAAGCCGGTCCGAGGGAATGGGTCAAGACCTCTGAGGGTCGACTTTATGAAACAATCATTACGTCGGGCGTCTTGGCTTGAGGATCTGGACGTTTGACGTTTGGGAGCTGGGGCACCCTGGCGGAGCAGGCAGCATTCTCCTCGAAATGCTGGTCGGATCGCACCCTATGACACATCTGAGGGCCGGATAATAACAGGATGTCGCCCCTGCGACGGCGAGTTCATGTCGCGATGACCTCGGCGTGTCGTTTTTGCTGCGGCCACACTGGGGTCACCGCCGCGTCAACGCGGAGCGAATGTATCGTAGACACTACAGCCGAACTTCGAACTTGTTCCACAGGGAACCTTGGGGGAGAAGCGGCGCATCTATTTGGCCCCAGCGCTGATATTCACGAGGCTTGCCAGGGAGGAAGAGCCCAAGGAACCTAAGGCCTCGCCGAACAAAGAAAGGACCATCCGCACTGCAACGGTTCCACTGTGCCCCCATGCGTGGCCAGGGCCCACATGGCTCTGGCTCAGGCGTGGTCATGGTGCTGAATACGTGGGTACCTTCTGGTGGCAGAATTGCTTGGATCCGTGTTCGCTTCGAGGAATTTCTGTCCAGGAGAACTGGACCGAGATATCCAGCAACTGTCCTTCGACCAAGTACGAAGCGCTGACGGTGTTCACTCGGCACAACCAGGCTTCGCCCTGGAAGAGAGGGGGAGAAGACAAACAAGGAAGACCTCAAATTGAGAGGGAAGAGCAAGGAAAAAGTGTCCACTCCCCCGGGGGGCCAATCCTTGGTGCGGGAGGAGGCAGAACATAGAGGAGGGGGGAATGTGCAAAGGACCGCTCCGCGCATCAAACCTGCCCTTGAGTGTACAGGGGGGCCGCGAACTGCTTCCGCATGTCAATGGCGCATTGAGTTTCTTGCTCGCTTACTTGATCGACTGCCAGCTGGCTTGCTTGCCAGCATGCCTCAGTGAATGCATTACTGCTTCCTTGTGCCACCAACTTGGCTGCCCACACACCCGCCAGCTTGCCATATGGCGTGATGAAGCTGATCGAATGCCAAAAGCTGTCTGCCACGTCTTCTGTGTGTGTGTTTGTGTGTGTGTGACTGTGTGTGTGTGTGTGCGTGTGCGTGTGCGTGTGCGTGTGCGCGCGCGCGCGTGCGCATGTGCGTGTGCGTGTGCGTGTGCGTGTGCGTGTGCGTGTGCGTGTGCGTGTGCGTGTGCGTGTGCGTGTGCGTGTGCGTGTGCGTGTGCGTGAGCGTGTGCGTGTGCGTGAGCGTGTGCGTGTGCGTGTGCGTGTGCGTGTGCGTGTGCGTGTGCGTGTGCGTGTGCGTGTGCGTGTGCGTGTGCGTGTGCGTGTGCGTGTGCGTGTGCGTGTGCGTGTGCGTGTGCGTGTGCGTGTGCGTGTGCGTGTGCGTGTGCGTGTGCGTGTGCGTGTGCGTGTGCGTGTGCGTGTGCGTGTGCGTGTGCGTGTGCGTGTGCGTGTGCGTGTGCGTGTGCGTGTGCGTGTGCGTGTGCGTGTGCGTGTGCGTGTGCGTGTGCGTGTGCGTGTGCGTGTGCGTGTGCGTGTGCGTGTGCGTGTGTGTGTGTGTGTGTGCGTGTGTGTGTGTGTGTGTGTGTGCGTGTGTGTTTGTGTGTGTTGCGGGGCCCCTCCACCCTCCCTGCCCCAGGGTTGTGCTTGCAACGCCCCCGTCTTTCGAGGCCAAGATCCCTCGCAACAGAAAGCCATGGATCCGCACTTCCGAGGCCACCATCCCTCGAACAGACACGAAGATCCGCGCTCTCGAGCTTCCAGGACGCCCGAGGCAGCAGCAAAAGCCAACACGAAGGCTCAATCCGAGAGAAACCACGAACTGCATGAACACAAACTTTCGGACGTCCGCGCGGACTTCTCGGGTCTGCGCTGAGCACACACACACCCTGGCGCGCGGAGCGCGCCAGGGGCGGCACGGGAGGCGCCGCCTGGGGGGGCCCAACACCTATCCCAGAAATCCGCGCGGAGCTCCGGACACTCTCATGGAGGAGGAGGAGGAGGAGGAGGAGGAGGAGGAGGAGGAGGAGGAGGGAGGAGGAGGAGGAGGAGGGAGGAGGAGGAGGAGGAGGAGGAGGAGGTATGTGCATGCTCTCTTCTTCGCAAAGCTCAAAGAACCTCCAAGACGGCCCAGAGCTTGCCACCGCTCGGGCGTCCACTCCCCATGCACTGTTCAGCTTCTTGCCTGCTTTTTTTGAGCTCGACGAGCCAGGATGCTCCTCGATGTCGTCGCCGCGAAGAATGAACAAGTCCGAGCGATGTCAAGCAAGATGCCTCCAGGGACGGCCCACGATGGCATCAAGAGACGGTCCAGGAAGCCCCCCGAAACGAGCCAAGATGGCCACACGAGGATCCCCAGGGCGCCCGAGTAGCGCCGAGTTCCTTTGAATTCCTCTATGGTTTCTTAAATGAGAGGGCCCAGGGACACACAAATAAAGACACACATGTCCCAATATTCCCCATACTTGTTCGTAAGTGCTTGATTATCGTCTTCTCCACACATCGAATAAATCCCCATATGTCCCTAGGGGGTCGACGATTATATGTGTCCGTGTGATGTTTCCCCTCCTGATGATCTGTAATATTCCAACATGTTTTTCCCAAACATCCAGTGGTGTCGGGTCCTTGTTTTGGAAAGACAGCGCCCCGCGTCCTCACTCCTCCTCCTCTCCTCCTCCCCCTCCCCCCTCCTCCTCCTCCCTCCTCCCCCTCCTCCCTGCGTTTCACCCACCCAGTACAATGTTCCGTGGCCCCATAGGGAGCCCCACCAAAGTCCCAGTGCTGCCGGCCGCATGCGTCCCGCACACCCAGTACAGCGTTTCGTGGCCCTCCTCCCCCTTTTCCCTGCGTTTCACCCACCCAATACAGCGCTTCGTTCCCCCATAGGGAGGCCCACCGCAGGTCCGAACGCTGCTGGCCGCATGCGTCCCGCACACCCGGGACAATGTTTCGTGGCCCCATAGGGAGCCCCACCGAAGGTCCCAAGGCTGCCACCCGTATGCGCCCCCCCCCACCCAGTACAGCGTTTCGTGGTTCTCCTCCCCCTGCTCCCTGCATTTCACCAAGCCAGTACATCGTTTCGTGGCCCCATAGGGAGCCCCACCGAAGGTCCCAGTGCTGCCGCCCGTATGCGTCCCGCACACCCAATACAGCGTTTCGGTGTCATCCTCCCCCTCCTCCCTGCGTTTCACCCACCCAATACATTGTTACGTGGCCCCATAGGGAGCCCCACCAAAGTCCCAGTGCTGCCGCCAGCATGCGTCCCGCATACCCATTACAGCGTTTCGTGGCCCCACAGGAAGCTCCACCGAAACCACTAGTGGGACCGTCCGCGTGCGTCCCGAAGCACCTAATTCGGTATTTTCGCCCACCCAATACAGCGTCTCGTGGCCCCATACGAAACTCCACCGAGGGCCCCAGTGCCGCCTTCGGAATGCGTCCCGAAAACACAGTGTGAGATTTTCACCCACCCAGAACAGCGCTTCGTGGCCCCATAGGGAGCCCGCCCCAGTGGGACTGTCCGCAAGCGTTCCGAAACACCCCACTCACCCAGTACAGCGTTTCGTGGCCCTATAGGGAGCTCCACCGAAGGCTTCAGTGCCACCGTCCGCATGCGTCCCGAAAGCCCAATGTGGCATTTTCACCCGCCCAATACAGCGCTTCGTGGCTCCATAGGCAACTCCACCGAAGCGCCCAAGGGACCGTCCGCGTGCGTCCCGGAAACTTAATTTGGCATTCCCTCCCGCCCAGTAAATGTTTCGTGGCCCCCTAGGAAGCTCCACCGAAGCGCCCAGTGGGACCGTCCGCATGCGTCCCCGAAACCCCATTTGGCACACCACCCTCGGGGAGACGTAAGACCCGGGTACGGGGGACTCGGAAATCCCCGAAGAGGTCGTCAAAAAAATGACGAGGCCGAGCCTGCATTTTGACGAGGCCTCCCGCTGCAGACATCCGACAAAACTCCTCCTCGTCAAAATCCGAGTCGCGGTCGTCAAAAAACGATGGCGAACCCGAGTCCTGGCAAACCCGGGTCTTACGCTCCCCCGACAGTACAGCGTTCCCCCCACCCAGTGCAGCGCTTCGTTGCCCCATAGGGAGCTTCATGGTTGGGCCCTTCTCGCCTGGATACTTAAAAAGATTTGGGCGTCGTCACCTGTTCGGGCATCCTGGAGCTTCAGACGGCCCCGGATGCCTCCGTCATGGCTCCAAGACGGCCCCCGAATGGCCAATGAATCCACGAAAGAACTGCTCCAGAGGTTCCAGGAGGCCTCCTCAAAAATACACTGCACCCCGTCCTATATATATATATATATAGATGGATAAATACATATATTTACATATATATATATAGATATGATATAGTGAGAGAGAGAGAGATGTAAATATACACGATGTTTCGAGAATCCCCCTGCGAAAATAATCCAAGTGTGGGACGCCGGGGTTCCAGAAGCTCTGGGGAGGCTCTGGGGCCTCTCCGGAAACGGAGGTTCTCCGCAATCACCTACATGAAGTTCCGGAATTTCCCAAGAAACAAATTCAGCTAACGGGGCGGGACATAAAAAACGAGGCATGGGAGCAGGCAAGCGCTGAAAAGGAAGCTGGAAACACTGAAGTTGGAAACTCAATGAAAGTGGAAGTGGCCGGGGCTGGAAACACTGGCAGTGGGCGAAGCGAGCCCGAACGTAGGGATGCGGTCGCCAGGGCTGGAAAAGATGGGGGGAAACTGACCAAAGGCTGGAAGGAGTGGAAGGGCTGGCCCCAGTCACTTTTTCCAGCTTCCATGTATCCTTCCTCTGCGATAACTGCCCTGGACGCCGCAGGTCTGCGGGCGCGGAGGGGACTGGACCTGGAATCGGCGAAACATCGACCTGGAATCGGCGATACATCGCCGATAGATCGGCGATAGGCACCCGATAGTGAATCCGCACCTTCCTGTGCAGGTTGGGACTATCGGGCCCCTACCGGCGATCAGTGTGCGATTGGGGGCCGATGCGTTCCCCATATGCCCTATGCTTATCCCCGGCGGCGAGCAAGGGGGGGAAGTGAGATGGAGAAGACCTTATCAGAAGGCGGCGGGACTTCTCAGAAGCCCTTGCGCCTTCTGAGAAGCTTCTCCCGTCTCCGAGGAGGGCTCAGAAAACTTCCCAGAAGGCCCGGGACACTTCCGAGCCTTCTGGCAAGGCCTTCTCGTTCTCTCCATTCCTAGAACAGGGCTAGGATCGGGATAAACCGCTCCAGAGCGTTCCGGAGCGCTCTCAGAGCGTTCCGGAACGCTCTGGAGCGGCCGCGGCGCCCAAACATCCTCCACACCCGCCGATTCTCAGAGATTTCGAGTTATCCCGATCCGATTTTGTCCCGATCTTCGCGTCGTTTTAATTCCCCCCCCCCTCGCTCGCAGCGGGCATCCCCCCCCCTCGTTGCCCCCTGCGCGGGTCCTTGTTCCGGATCTTCGGCCGCCAGGAGATGACCTGGCCGGCGGGCCCGGGGCGGGGCTCGGCGGGCCCCCGCCGCCCCCCCCAAGGCCCACCCCCCTGCCACCTCTCGCACCCTCTGGGGAAGGAGGGAGGGAGGGAGGGAGGGAGCGGGAGAGAGGAGGGGGAGGGAGGGAGGGAGGGGGGGAGGGAGAAAGGGAGGGAGCATGGAGGGAGCAGGCCGTAAGGGGAGGTGGACGCCTTCCCGGTGACTAGGCTCGAGTCGTCAGTGCCGGCCCCCTGCCTGGGTAAGGGACCCTGGCGGAGGCCGAACATAGTAAGGATCCGACCTCTATACACCGACGCGTTTTCCGGCCCCGCATTGAAACTCGCACAAGAAAGCGGATCCTGGTGTATACGGGATCCTGGTGTATACATGTTTCGTCGTTTCCCCAGAAACACGGTGGAAAAGTATACACCACACCACCCCGACGTCGTCCCCGACGCTCAAAAAGTCCTGGGATTGAAAAGCAGCCCGCCACTTGTAATGTACGTAGCACCACGCAATTGCGGATAAGAGTGAGGGGGCGGGCGCGGGCGACGCGGGCGTCGTCGAGCCGGCGGACCTCGTGGCCCCCACCTTCCCTGTCGATGGCGCTCTCCTCCTCCTCCATCTCCTCCTCCTCCTCCTCCTCGTGTTCCTCCTCCTCCTCTTCCTCGACGTCGTCCTCATCGTCATCGTCATCATCCTCCTCAACCTCTTCTTCCTCGTCCTCCCTCTCCCCCCCCGTCCTTTCATCATCGTCCTCCCATTGTCGTCCTCCCCCTCATCGGCCTCCATCATCGTCGTCCCATGGTCGTCCATCATCATCATCCTCCCCCTCCTCCCCCTCCTCGTCCTCCTCCTCCCCCTCCTCCCCCTCCTCCCCCTCCTCGTCCTCCTGCTCCTCCTCCTTTTCTTTCTCCACATTCTCCGTACATCCTTCTTTCTTCCGCGTTCTCGTCGTCCCTTGTTTACTCCTCCTGCCTCCCCCTCCTTTCCCAAGATAACTGCAACGCAATCCGTTTTTCCACTTTATGCTCCCCGCCTTCTCTGATCAAGGCAACTCGCCAGGGCAAAGTTGCTGGACGGGCTGGTGTGGATGCGCGGGGCTTGGAGAGGTCCTTGCGGGCTCAGACGGCATGCAAAAATCCGCCGCCGCGCTTGTGCGGCATTGGTTTGTTCAGTGAACGTGGTTTAGGTCGCGGGCTCTCCACCTCCACCTGGAAGGAATGCAAAAGCAGCCCGCCGCAGGCGCCACACAAATTGGTTTGTACACTGAACGTGGTTTGGGTCGCGGGTGGGCCGCGGGTTCTCCACCGGGAACGAATGCAAAAGATGCCCGCCGCAGGCGCCGAAAATTGTGGTTTGTACCCTGAACGTGGTCGCGGGTGGGCCGCGGGCTCTCCACCTGAAACGAATGCAAAAGATGCCCGCCGCAGGCGCCGAAAAATGTAGTTTGTACCCTGAACGTTGGCTGGGTTGCGGGTTGGTCGCGAGTTGGTCACGGGGTCGGTTGCGGGCTCTCCACCTGGAAGGAATGCAAAAAAAACCCGCCGCAGGCGCCGAAAATTGTGGTTTGTACCTTGAACGTGGTTTGGGTCGAAGGTGGGTCGCGGGTGGGTCGCGGGGTAGGTCGCGGGTGGGTCGCGGGTGGGTCGCGGGTGGGTCGCGGGTGGGTCGCGGGTGGGTCGCGGGTGGGTCGCGGGGTGGGTCGCGGGGTGGGTCGCGGGGTGGGTCGCGGGGTGGGTCGCGGGGTGGGTCGCGGGGTGGGTCGCGGGGTGGGTCGCGGGTGGGTCGCGGGTGGGTCGCGGGTGGGTCGCGGGGTGGGTCGCTTGTTGGGTCGCGGGTGGGTCGCGGGGCGGGTTGCGGGTGGGACGACGACAACAAACAACAGCAACAAACAACAACAACAACAACAACAACAACAACAAACAACAACAATAAACGACAGCAACAACGAGAATCCGCACCGCGGAAATCCACTGCAGCCACGCACCCAGGGACAATGAATGACCGTTCGGCCCCCTCACTCTAATATGTTCCAGTTTCCGACATACTCCAGATTTCGTAATAAAGGGAGGGGGGTCTCATTTCGGGGGGGGGTCTCTCCCAGGCTATCTTGGAGGGCCGGGGGGGGGTCTGGGCACGATGTTTTGGGGGGTTCTCCCACGGGGGGAGGTCTGAAATGGCTTGTCTTGGAGGGTCCAGACCCCCTCCCTCTTATTACGAAATCTGGAGTAGCCAAAACGAAACTGGCATCACGACCTTCTGACGACGCGAGTCTGACAGTCTGGCCTTCGACTACCCAGTCTGGGAGGAAGAGGAGGAGGAGGAGGAGGAGGAGGAGGAGGAGGAGGAGGAGGAGGAGCTGGAGGAGGAGGAGGAGGAGGAGGAGGAGGACGAGGACGAAACTGGCACCACGACCTCCTGACGACGCGAGTGCGCCATAAGGGGGCCGACGGCCTGCGAGGGCGGCCTCGGGCCGGGCGGGGCGGCCGCCGGCCGCCCTTAGAGCCCCGCCCTCCTCCGACGGGAGGAGTCGGAGGACCAGGCGCGCGGGGGGGGGGCCCGCACGGACGGTGCGTCGGCCAGAGGCTTCTGCTCCTGCTCCTGCTCCTGCTCCCGCTCCTCCTCCTCCACCTCCTCCTCCTCCTCCTCCTCTTCCCTCCTCCTCCTCATCCTCCTCCTCCTCCTCCTCTTCCTCCTCCTCCCTCCTCCTCCTCCTGCTCCTGCTCCTCCTCCGCCTGCTCCTCCTCCTCCTCCTCCTTATCCTCCATATCTTACGCCACCCTCTTGCTTTCGGACAGATCGGCACAAGCGGGCGCGAACGTTCGGAGGCCCGCGCAGGTTTCCTGTTCTTGGGTAGGCGCTGGCAGGGATCGGTCAGCACCGATGTCGGGAGATCGGATCGAGGCGGTATGTGCGTCGGGTCGGGCTGCATCGGCACGGAGTCGGCACCGGATCGGGCCCCCCTTCATGAGGATGCACAGCAGCGCCTTGCAGACAACGGGCCGCATCAGGGGAAACTCAGACATACCGAAACCACTACTCCGCGGATCTCTCCTAGGCTGCGTTCTGACCAGGAAATTTCGAGGCGAATCCAGCGGTGGCGACGAACGCCTGCCAGGAGGCACAGAAAAGAGGAAAACGAGGAGGGTAGACGGATGTGTGCATGTTCCTCGTCTGAGAATCGGGCTTGCAAGATCGCCAAGCGGAGAAGGCAGAACGAGACCGATGTCATGATGCTGTCGCCTGGGGCTCGCTCCAGAAGTCCAGAGCATGTTTGGCGGCCCTCGCTACTGGAGCCCGAGCGGGGCAGTTAAGAACTTTACCAGATCTTCGGACGCGCCACTATCATGACCTACTCCTCCTCAATTCCTTTAAACAACTTCTCCCTGTCGCACCCAAAGGCATGTTATAAGCGGACCGGGCGTTTCGTTTGACACTTCACAGATGGAGGGCGGGTGGTGTTCAAAATGTGGCCCTCGCCTTGGCGCCGCGCACATTCGTTTTAAGAGATTGCAAGAGCTTCACGGATTGAGGATGGCCCGTTTCCAATATGTGGCTCTCGCCTTGGCGCTGAGCACATTCGTTCTGAGAATGTGCAATAGTTTCACGGATTGAGGGCGGTTCCTTTTTAACATGTGGCTCTCGCCTCAGCGCCGCGCACATTCGTTCATGCAATTTGCAGGTATTTCACGGATTCCCACGATCAACGTACAAGAAATTGCGTTTTGGAAGGACTCAAGATTTTGCGGGTGCAGCAGTTTCGTTGATTCTCGGTATCGAAATCCCAAGAATGGGGTTCGTCAAAACGCAACAGTCAGGTTGATCCGTGGAGTTGAATCCCGAGAACAATGGTTTGCAATGCTTTCGGGTCTTCAAGCGGTTGTCTGCAAACAAAACAGACCCCTCAATTAAAATGAACCGTCGTAGGGGCCTATGAAGAGGGGCCTCGGAGGGAGGGTGGATTCCAACATCGTTGATGAGTCTTGGGTTTACACTGGTCTTCCTCCTCCTCCTCCTCTCCCTCCTCCTACCACTCATCCTCTTCCTCCTCTTCCGACTCTTCCCCCTCCCATCCTCCTCCTCCTCCTCCTCCTCCTCCTCCTGCTCCTCCTCCTCATCCTCCTCATCCCCCTCCTCCCCCTCTTCCATGTGCTCCTCCTCCTCCTCCTCCTCCTCCTCCTCCTCATCCTCCTCCTCCTACTCCTCCTCCCTCTCCTCCTCGCCTCCACCTCTCCTCCTCCTCCTCCTCCTCCTCCTCCTCCTCCTCACCTCCTGCTACTTACGCCTCCTCCTCCTCTCTCCTCCCCCTCCTCCTCCTCCTCCTCTGGGACAACACCTTGTCACAAAAAGAAGAAGGCACGGAATCCTCAGCACCCGCGCGGCGCTGGGACCTCTCGGAGGCCCCTGGCCGCCCGCGAGAAGCCCGCCCCACCCCTCGCCCTCTCGCAGGGACTCCCCCCCCTCTCAGTTTAACGGGAGAAGAACGGTATAAAATAAACTTTTTCGCTGTCGGGGGCGCCTGTCCCAGGGCGGCTGGAAAGTTTATACCCTTACGGTGGCACCGTAGGGGTATAAACTTTCCAGCCGCCCAGGGACAGGCGCCCCCGACAGCGAAAGAGATTATTTTATACCGTTCTTCGCTCGCTGATCAGTGCGCCCCCCCGCCCCTGTGCGCGCCGCCAGAATGCCAGCGACATGCAGGAACGGCCTCGTCGGGGATCTTCGGCCACTGGGGGAACGAACAGTGACATGAACACACACAAACTCGGAGAGCCGCGCAGCTTTCTTGGATCCGCGCTGGACCCCCCTCCCTGGCGCGCGGAGCGCGCCAGGGACGGTACCGGAAGGGCGGCGCCGGAGGCGCCGCCATGGGGGGTCCAACGCGGCTCCGAGAAATCTGCGCGGACCTCCGAATTGTTATGTTTATGTCATTCCTCATTCCTCTAGACACGGGTCAATTCAATCCCGTGCCAGTCAGGCTGCGCAAGATCTTGCAAGATCCTGCAAGATCCTGCGCCCAAACCTGGGTCAATGTATCCCTGCCCATGCAAGATCCTGCGCAACCCCGCGCTCTGGCTGACCCCCGTTCGCATTGAGCCCCCCTCTGTGCACGCCGCCGGCTACATGCAGGAACGACCTCTTGCGCGCGGCTTCAAGTGCCTGGGGGGGGATGTGGGCGGGCGATGAATGGGGGGAAGAAAGGTGCACCTTTGGGGCCCCAAAGGCCCTCTCTTGGGCCCTAACGGGCCCCTTGGGGGCCCTCAAGGTCTCCTTTTCTGCAGCCCTCGCTGCCAGCTCACTTCTCCCTCCATCGCCCCTCCCATTTCGCGACGTGCAACCTGTGCGCGCCGCCACAAAGCCAGCTGCATGCAGGAATGACCTTTGGCGCGCGGCTTGATCGAGCCTTACAGCCGGGGCCCTGGAGTGTCTCTCTCTCTTCTGCATCCCTCGCTGCCCACCCGCTCCTCGCCCCCCATTGCAACCAGCTCCATGCAGGAATGACTGAGGCGCGCGGCCTGTGCCTGGGGGGGGGGGGGGGCAACTCCAGGCGCGCACACCCGGGCTCGGGGGACTCCGCGGGCCCGCGTGCAGGCCCGCACCAGAGGTCACCCCGGCGAGAGGCCAACCCTGCGCGCAGCCGAGAGCGGGGGAGGGTCGCGCCGCCAAACGCCGCCGCTGGCCGGCCGGAGCCGAGGCAGCGCGGCGGGCGGGCGGGCCCGGATTGCTGGGAACGGCGGCACCAACACCTCGTCCTTGGCACGCGGCCCCTCCTCCTCCTCCTCCTCCTCCCTCCTCCTCCTCCTCCTCCTCCTCCTCCTCCTCCTCCTCCTCCTCCTCCTCCTCCTCCTCTTCCTCCCCCTCTCCTCCTCTCCTCCTCCTCCTCCTCCTCCTCCTTCTCCTCCTCCTCCGCCCCGCCGCCGCCGCCGCCGTGACTGTCGCGGTCGTCGTAATCCTTCGACCACCGCTACCCCCACCTCCTCGTGCTGCTGCTGTCGATGTCGTCGAAGGCAGGCCCGTGGGCCTCTCCACGGAATTAAGACGTGACTTTGGTAGCCCCCGCCCTCCGCTTCGCAGAAGGAGACTGGTGGATAGAATTGTAAGTTTTCGGGGATACTCATATTGTTCCCCCTCCACCTCTCCCTGCGAGCGCCGACGCGGTCCGTGCCCTGCGGTGCACTGCCCCCGACGCCGACCAACACTGCTATGACAAGGGCTGGCGCCTGCGACGGGCCTAACGCACCCTTCTCCTCCTCGTCCTTCTTTTCCTCCTCCTCCTCCTCATCGTCCTCCTCCATTGTCGTCGTGATCCTGCGTCCACCGTTGCCGTGGCTGTCATTGTAAGTAGGTCTATTCAAGAACAGCAAGTGTCTTCGGCAGCCCTCGCCCACGACCATCGCTGGGTGAGAGGAAGGACAAATGTGCCGACCCTGTCGGCGTGTGTGAAGACGAGTCCTGCGCTGGTAGTCCCGAAGGGTCCTCGGAGACACTCTTTTTAGAACAGCTGAAACACAAGAGTCCTCAGAAAGTGATCTGAAGTCCTATGATGTGGAGGACATGTGCTGTACCCCCGTTGGTTGCGACAAGCTTACGGCGACCACCTCTGGTGTTTGAAAGGCATCTGGTTAGGAAGGCACCAACTATACACCAACACCGATCCTGGGCCAGGATCGGTGTTGGTGTATAGTTGGTGCCCTCCGACTGGCACCCTTTCGGTGCCCACCCCGCCCCGTTCACAGGGACTCCGCACCCGTCCTGTGATGGGGACGCGCGTGGGCGGGCGGCCCCCCCCTGGTCTCTCGCCCGTGCTTACGACAGGGGCGGGGGGGGCTTCCGGCAGAGGTGGCCCTCCCTCCCCTGCTATCCCTGGAGATCGCCAGGGAGGTGGGGAGGCCCCCCCTTCCACCGGAGCTGCTGTCCCCTGTGCGCGGATGTGGGAGCCGACTGAGGTCAGGCCGCGGCTGGTTCCCCTCCCGGCTGCCCTCGGGGTGCTGTCCCTGCAGCCCTCAAAGGATGCCCACAGTGGCCACCAGCCAGTGGCCCATCCTTCCCACGTGGCTCTCAAAGTTCCCACCCCCAAGGCATAGACCCACTCGTGTTGATAAGCTCCATGACGCCGTAGCGCTGCCACCCCAGCCGTGATGGTAATGCACGTGCTGCTGCGCGTGCTCGTACGGCACAGCGCCGCGCCGCTAGCCCCAATCGTGCTGGAAGCAACGGTAGCAGTGGTGATACTGGTTCCAACTCGTGGTGCTCGTTGCACCCGCGCTGCTCAACGACGCAATGCTGGCCCAGGTCGTGCTCGTCACAACGGTCGCGGCTCTCCAGGTCGCCGTGTTGCTGCTGATTCGGTCGGAGCCAGTGAGTTACAAGAGTCCCTCCCGCCCGTCGTCGCCCCAGGTGGTCGCCGGTGGAAGCCCTATGACGGCCTCCAGAGGTCGGGTGGCATCGCCCTGTGGTGGCGGATGCACCCGGCCCGGGTGGCGGATGCACCCGGCCCGCTGACGAGCCCCACGGTGGCTCTGGCCCCGACTCCTCCCAGCCCTCACACAAGGGGGGCCAGCGCAACAGGAGCGGGGAGGTCCACCGGCGGGGAGTCACACCACAGCTGCCACCACCTCACGGCGTCACGCCCCCGTCGGGCCCCTTTTTCGTACTCCCACGGAGGAGCACTTCAAGAGGCAGGACGAATCCCTTGGACGCGCCGCCCCCCCCGTGACTTCAAGCCTCCACCCCCCAAATGACACAGCACCCCCCAACCCCCACATTGTCGCGCTGCTTGCCCAATGATCCCGGAGTACTGCTCACCGACGCGCTCCTGGTCCCAGTCGTGCTGGTAAGACCCGCGTTGCTGCTTGCAACCGCACTGTTCATCGATGTCACGCTGGTAGCGCCTGTGCTGCTGCTCGTACTTATACTGGTCTCACAGGTGCTGCAACCCTCCGGCCCTCCCCCTCCCAAGGTCCAAGAATTTACTGAAATCTATGCAATGGCACTGGACGGCCACCTATGGCTCCCCAACCTCGCCAACCCGAGGTGAATCGATGGATGTCGTAATCGAGTTGGTGGGAAACCACGTCCCTTTTATCCATTCCCTGCCCTGCCGGGGGAGTGGGCGTCCCGGGGGGGAAAGGCGAGGGGGTCCAGGCGGGGGGTGGGGTGGGGGTGAGCCCTGGGGGGAGCACCCCACCTGGAAGAAAATTTCCCCTTCACTTGTGGGATAATCTTCATTCAAACTTGACGCGAGGTCGGCAACAAAAAACCGCCGACCCTGTCGGTGTGTGTAAGGGACTTGTCTCTTCGAATCGTCTCTCCGTCAGTCGCCAGTGCCGTCGTCCGCTTTCCCTGTCACCTCCTCCTCAAGCCTGTCAGCGAGAGACAAATTATGCAATGTCGTTATCGAGTCGACGGGGAAACTCTTCCTTATGATCCCACCCCGTGGGGGTGGTCCTGGGGGAGGCAAGAAGGGTAGAGGTGGGTCAGATACGTATTCCCCCCGGGGGGGGTCCCGGGGCCTCAGAAAATATCAAGACAGGCCACGACTCCCCCAAGACGCCCCCGAGACAGTCAAAGAGGGCACCCAATCGCCCAACGATTGGTCGAAAACGCCTTCACGCTGCCGGACTGCCCAAGAGGCCTCCAAGACGCCCCAAGAAGTCTCCAAGAGCACTCCCGAGAGGGCCAAAAGAGGCACAATTGATTGATGTTCCTTTAGTTCTTGAAAGATTTGGGTGTTCTCGCCTTCTCCTGTTCCCGCCGCTCCAAGACGGCCGAAGAGGCCCCCAGGATCGCCCAGAGACATCTCAAGAGGCCTCCAAGAGGGCCCAAAAACAGTCCAAGAGGACCTCAAGACAGCACAACACGCCTCCACGACGACCCATGAGACCCCCAAAACGGCTCCCAGATCAGGCCCAGACAGGGGACCCGAACAGACATTTCGAGCCCTCGGCCCCGAGAGGCTTGCAGGAGGCCCCAAGAGGCCCCAACAAGCCCACAAGAGGTCCCAAGAAAGCCCGAAGAGGCCGCCAAGAGGCTCCCAAGAGGCCCCGAAGAGGCTCCCAAGAGGCCCAACATTCCCCCCCAGTCCACGTCGCAGCCGCCGCCGTTGTCGTTGTCGTCCCCCTTCAGCGTCTGCGGCATGGGCCGTAAGGCCTTCGCAATCAAGGAAACCAAGACGGCACAAAAGGCCTCTAAGATGGCCCAAGAGGGTCCCGAGAGAGGACCCACACTAGAGCCCCAAGAGGAGCGGCCTCGCCTGGTCGGTCTTCCAACGTCCAGGTGAATTGGGCCCAAGAGGCCACTCAGATCGCCCCAAGACGGCTCAAGGGGGGCCAAAAAGAGCCCCAAGACGGCTAACGAGACTCCAATAGGCACCGAAGACGGCTCAGGAGGGCCCCAAGAGGGAGGGGGATCGCGAACTTACTTTTCGAGCCGTCCGCCACAGGATGACCTCTGAGACCACCAGCAGGCCCCCAAGAGGCCCTTCCAAGAGGCGAGGCCCTCCAAGCCTCCAGGAGACACTTATCTGGTTCATCACCCAGGCACGGTGGCGGGATGGGTCGAAGACCACTGGGCAGAGCTGGCACGGCGTTCTGTCTCTGCTCCAGTCTCAAGATGCTGTTTAAGCCGTTCTGGGGAAATCTTCGCCCTGGCTTCGTTCGCTCGTCGGCTCACTCGCGGTCTTGCCAAGGACTCCTGTTCCCTGTTCGGGGTCGGCGGAGACGGCCGTGAAGTCTCTCTAGTAGGTGAACAGTCTAAGGAAAACCTCTTCCAGCTCCCTCTCCTCCTCCGCATCCTCCTCCTCCTGCTGGTCCTCCTCCTCCTCCTCCTCCGCCTCCTCCTCCTCCTCCGCCTCCTCCTCCTCCGCCTCCTCCTCCTCCTCCGCCTCCTCCTCCGCCTCCTCCTCCTCCTCCGGCCTCCTCCTCCTCCTCCTCCTCCTCCTCCTCCTGCTCCTCCTGCTCCTCCTCCTCCTCCTCCCTCCTCCTCCCTCCTCCTTCTCCTCCTCCCTCCTTCCCTCCACCTCCTCTTCCTGATGCTCCTCGCCGCCGCCGACCGCCCATCGCTCCGAGATCGCCCCGGACGCGACCGACCGCTCCCCCCCTCCGCGAAGGGGGATGGAGAGGGGGCGACGGGCTCGTGAGACGAAACGCTGCCCCAGAAGTGGCGACGCACAGCAGGTGGATCGGCGATCTGCCCCCATGATGGAGGAGGAGGAGGCGGAGGGGGAGGGAGGAGGAGGAGGCGGAGGGGGAGGAGGAGGGGGAGGAGGAGGAGGAGAGGAGGGGATGAGGAGGGGGAGGCGGAGAAGGAGGGGAAGAGGCCGGAGGCCGGAGGAGGAGGGGGAGGAGGGGAGGAGGAGGAGGAGGAGGAGGAGGAGGAGATGAGGAGGAGGGGAGGAGGAGGGGGAGGAGGGGAGTGAAGCAGGAGGGGAGATAGGAGGAGGAGGAGAGGAGGAGGAGGAGGAGGATGAGGAGGAGGAGTAGGCCGGGGAGGAGGAGGGGGAGGAGGGGGAGGGGGGGAGGGGGAGGAGGGGGAGGAGGAGGAGGAGGAGGAGGAGGAGGAGCTGGAGGAAAGGTTGGGCACCCAGGCCACGATCGGGGAAGAATGGGGCGAATGGGGGCCGCTCTCCCCCCCCCCCGGAGCCAGTCCTCTCTCTCGGGAGTCCCCCAAGAAGCGGTGCGTTGACGGACCGTGTTTGGTGGCCTCCGAACCCCGCACGACGTCACCGCACGGTGCGTCGCCGCTTCATGGACCTTGGAGGCCCCAGTCGCCCGAGACACGCTCAAACGGTCCGAGTCCCAAAACCGTGCGCTCACCCGACGGCCTGGTCAGGACTGACGGCGATGGCCACCGGCAAGAACGACAGCGGCGACGACGGCAGCGGCGGCGACGGCGGCGGCGACAACGGCGGCGGAGGCAACAACGGCGGCAGCAATGATGACGCCGACGGAGGCGGCGGCAAAGGGGGTGCGGAAGGAGGAGAAGGAAAGGGAGGGGAGGGACATAAAACGTGAAGGGAACGAGGGTTTGCTACATCCACCGCGGCTCCCCGGGTGCGTTCTGACCAGGATGTCGGAGCGAACCTGGCGGTGGCCACGAGGGCTTCCCTGAAGGCCTAAACAGGCAGAAACGAGGCAAGGGTAGGGGTGCAGTCGGGCTTGATTGGAGAGGACGCACGAGAGGACACAGGACCCTTCCGAAGGCAACAGGGCTACCTGAGTGTAGAATTAGGTCGGGCACGTCATCCTAAAGGAGGACTTTGGACGACGAATTAAAAAAATAGTTAAACAATAGTCCCACATGGTCAAAATACTTAGAACATCGTCCTCAGAACATGTCCTCCTGTAGAGGAACGTGCCCGACTTTACCCTAGCGGTGGCGGCGAGGGCCTCCCAGAAGGCCGAAACAAGCGGAAACGAGGCAAGGATGAGTTACAGTCGGGCTTGGAGAGGACACGCGAGAGGACACAAGACCCTTCCGAAGGCCACATTGCCACCGGAGTGTAGAATGAGGTCGGGCATGTCCTCCTACAGGAGGACTCTAGAAGGAGAAATGAAAAAGTAAGAAAAAAATCCAAAATGGTCACGATACTCAGGAAATCGCCCCCAGACTAGTTTCATACTATGTTTGAATACTCCTCGGGTAGATGAACAGGCACGATTTCCAGTGCGGAAGGCATGGGCCGAAGACCACAGGGCACCAGGACACCCTTGCTTTAGCAGGGTCGACCTACTGCACAATCGAGCTCGAGTGGGCATCTGCTCCTCCTCTGAACTGGACTGGGGTCGGCGGGGCGGGGATAGTCTGAGGTTGGGCACGTCCCCCTACAGGCGGATTCTGGACGAGCACCGAAAATACCCAGAGAACTGATCATATATATATATATATATATATATATATATATACTAGAACCACGCGCGCGGTTCGCGCGCGCTTAGGTTCTAGCTAGGAGGCGAGCTTGAGTCAACGAAAGTCGCAGGGAAGGGGGCAGGGAGAAGAAGGCCAGAGAGCGCTGAAGGATACAAATACTGGAACCCTCTTGTGATTTTGTGGGGGGCCTCGTCCGGCCGCTCGCTGGGAGTTTGACGTAGCTTCTCGGGAGCCTCTGAACCTGTCGGGGGCCTCCTGGAAGCAGGTTCGAAGCATTTGGGGGCCGATTTGGGGCTTCTCGGGGCCTCCTTTGGGCCTCTTGGGGGTCTCCTGGGGCCTCTTGAGGGGCCTCCTTGGGGCCTCCTGGCGGCCTCTTGGGGCGGAAGGCTCGAGCTTGCGGTTCGTGGTCCCCCTCTGGGCCCCCTCTTGGGCCCGTCTTGGGGCCCTCTTGGGCCATCTTGGGCGCCTCTTGGGCCGTCTTGGGGCCCTCTTGGGCTGTCCTGGGGCCCTCTTGGAAGCTTCTTGGGCCGTCTTGGGGCGGTCTTGGAGGCCTCTTGGGCCGTCTTGGACGCGGTGAAAGCCCAAGATGCGAACATGCGAAAAAAATACGTTTTCCCATAGGAATGGCACGATTTTTGTTTCTTGGACCTCTCTTGGGGTGCCTCTCGGAACGTCTTGGGCTGATTTTGGAAGCCTTTTGGCGCCTCTGGGCGGCGTTTTGGCGCCTCCTGGGATATGTTGGGCCGGAAGCTCGGAATTCGAGAGTGGCTTTCTCCTTCTGGGACCCCTCTCGAAGTCGTCTTGGGGTTCTCTTGGGCCGTCTTGGGGCCGTCCTGAGCCACTCGTGCGCAGCCTTGGAGCGCTCCCGGAGGCCTCCTAGGCCGTCTTGGAGGCCTCTTGGGCCGTCTTGGACGCGGTGAAAGCCCAAGATGCGAACATGCGAAAAATATACGTTTTCCCATAGGAATGGCACGATTTTTGTTTCTTGGACCTCTCTTGGGCTGCCTCTCGGAACGTCTTGGGGTGCTTTTGGGAGCCTTTTGGCGCCTCTTGGCGGCATTTTGGCGCCTCCTGGAGCCTCTTGGGCCGGAAGCTCGGAATTCGAGGTTGGCTTTCTCCGTCTGGGACCCCTCTCGAACTCGTCTTGGGGCTCTCTTCGGCCGTCTTGGGGCCGTCCTGGGCCACTCGTGCGCAGCCTTGGAGCGCTCCCGGAGGCCTCGTAGACCGTCTTGGGCGCCTCTTGGGCCGTCTTGGACGCGGTGAAAGCCCAAGAGGCGAACATGCGAAAAATATACGTTTTCCCATAGGAATGGCACGATTTTTGCTTCTTGGGCCTCTCTTGGGCTGCCTCTCGGAGCGTCTTGGAGGCTTCTGGGACCTTCTTGGTGTCATGACAGGCGTCTTGGAAGGCATCTGGAGCCATCGGAGCGCGTTTCGAAGCCGCCTGCGAACGATCTTGGACGGCGTCCGGCGGTCCGACGAGCCTCCGGGCCCCCCGGAGCCCACATTTGTGGTCGGGGTCCCGGCCCCGGGCCCCCGGACCCGGTGCGCCGTTATATGTATATATTATACAAACAATTTTAAACAAGAACAGAACGTCCCCAGACCAGGTTTACGATATTTGGATATTCCCCCCTGTAGAGGGACACGCCCGACTCGGGGATGGTCCCGGAGCGGCGCGAGCGGCGCTGATCTGGGGCGCGTCGCGATCGAGGCGACGCTGGGGCCGCCACGTACGGGGGCTCGCCCTGGGCCGCGTCGAGCGGCGGCGGGTCCTGCGCAGGTCGCGAGCGGCCGAGAGGGGGGTGTCCAAGAGGGGGGGGTGCAAATCATGACCGGCGGCATGCGCGCGGCCCAGCGGGGGGGCCAGGGACGGAATGAAATGAGAAGAGGCGCCATGAAATCTGGGGAAATATCATGGCCCACGCCATGGTATCCACCCCCCCCTAGTCATCACCCCCCTCTTTTCCGCCCCCGACCAGGACGTTCGCCCCCCAGCCCCGCCCCGCCCCCCCATCCAGGAGAATCCGAGCGGGCGGGCCCCAAGACGGTCCAGGAGGAGCCCAAGGTGGGCCCCAGGGGCCCCCTTGGATAGCCCCAAGACGGCTCAAGGGGGGGCCGACGCGAGAGCCAAGACGGCCCAAGAGAATGCGAGAGGCACCCAAGACGGTGCAGGAGGGCTCCCAGAGGGAGTGGGACCACGAACTGACATAATTATCGAGCCCTCCGCCCAGAGATGGCCCCCGAGACTGCCAGTAGGCCCCCAAGAGGCCCCCAAGAGGCCCTTCCAAGAGGCCTCCGAGAGGCCCCGTAGGAGACCCATATCCGGCCCATCACCCGGGCACGGTCGCGGGAAGGGCCGAAGCCCCACCCCCAAGGCCTCCAGCGTATTGCAACGCACTGCACCAATGCTTCGCCGCTTCTGGCCTCCAGAGGCCCCCGCTGGGCGCTGGTGCTGTCCACAAGAAGGCACGGGATGAAGTGTCAGCCTCGGGGGACAGCGTCGGGACACTTCGCGTGGGGCATCGTCAGGCACGCTCGGAGCGACAACGTCACCGAACGCCTGCCGAGCGGACAGCGCAGGCGAAGCCGACCAGCACCGACAGGCCAACCATGCGGCGACGCAGCAACAAAACCCCGCAGCCGAGCGGCCCTCGCGGAGGTGCCGACGGCACTCCCGAGAGGCACGCCCCGAACGAGGCGGGCCGCGGAGGTCCCGAGCGCCGGGGGGAGAGGTCCCTTCGCGCACGGGGGGGCGGGGCACGGCACCGAGGAGCAGCACCACCTCGAGGAGCCGAACTCGGCGGGCCCCCCTCCTGCAGCCCTCGATCCCCGCCCCCCCTCTTCTTCGCCCTCCTCCTCCTCCTCCTCCTCCTCCTCCTCCTCCTTCGCCCCCCCACTGGCGCGCCAACGGCGGTGCTCGGGGCGCCGCCAGAGGCGGTGCTCCAGCGCAGCTCCAGGAGATCCCGGCGGACCCTCGGAGCACGACACGTGTTCCTGCAGCTTGCCGTGCTTCGACACAGGGCGCCGGCCCGCCTCCCCCACCCAGTCCCGAGGAGGGCGGGGGAATGGAGAGGATGGAGGGGGAAGGGAGGGGGGGGGACTGAGGGATGAGCAATAGGAGAAGGCACATCCAAGCACTCTGCGCAAACCTTCGAGCATCGATAAAACTCTCTGCGTGATGGTCCGATCCAGAAACCCAGGCCCCCAAGGAGTTCAACGAGAACCCAGGCGTGGCCGCGCGCGCGCGCCCCTGGAAAGCCCCCGAAAAACGTGCAGGCAACAGATCCTCGATCGTCGAGCCGTGCTGCCCGAACCACGACTCTCCAACACTACTCCTCAACCCTCGAGGATCGGGGGTACGCAGATATGGATTAGCGCAAGGCAGAAACTAAACGGTGTTTTTCGGTTTTGTTATGTTTTCGTGTTCCCTTGCTTTTGTCTCGAATCCATCTTTACCGCAAAACGAATTCGAAAAGAAAGCGAACCAC
>CAUYUJ010021922.1:0-25000 GCA_963575745.1 Prorocentrum cordatum | reverse complement strand
GGGCTGGCTCAAAACGGGGTCCCGGAAACTGCCCCCCTTTGCCGGGGCCCTCGGGGCCGCCAACACAAAAACCTGATCAACTTCTCGGGGAGCGCCACACGGTCCACGGCCCGTTTCCGTCGGGACCCTTGCACGCCTGTGGGGGGAAGCGAGCACACACATGAGGCAGGGAGGCGGCTCGAGCATATTGGATCCAGGCCCCCCCCCCGAACTTAACAAGCCACAACAAACACAAGCATATCGACCCTCAGAACAGGAGGGCGCTTGAAGTAAACTGGGGTCCAGGATTCCAGTAAGACCTACTCCGACCCATGCGCACGGGGTCCCGAGAGAGGGTCTTTCGAGCGGCGCCCCCGCCGATCCTTGACGCGGCGCGGTGTTCCTCAATGATCCCCGCCGAAAAAAGGAACACGTCCGAGCATTGTCCACCGAGTCCCCGGCCGTTCTCGCCGACGGCTGGCGCGGAAAGCGGAGACGGAGAGCACGAGGGCTGCGCCCATAGACGACTCCTAGATAGGGTCCGGGTAAATGGGGGCAGAGGATCTCAGAGCATCGCCGATGCATCGGCCATGCATCACACATGCATCGGCCATGCACAGGCGACGTCGGCGATGCATCCGCGACGTCGGCGTGGACCTACTCGGGCCCCATGCCGATGCATCGCCGATGCGGCGCGAACCTCCGACCCCATCTAGTCCGACCCCATCTAGGAGGCCTAGAACCCAGCTGAGGCGCGGGAATCGGCGACGGAGAGCACGAGGGGCTACACCCAGGAGGGGGAGGAGGACGAAGAGGAGGAGGAGGAGGAGGAGGAAAAAGAGGAGAGGCAGAGGATAGGAGGAGGAGTAGGAGATTGCGACTGCGATTGCGTAGAATGTGGTGACCAAGAGCACGCCTGGGTGCACGAAACACTCCCCCCCGCACGGGGGAACTCATACATGACTTCGGAGAGAGCCCGCGAGACAACCTGGACAAAGCCCCCCTCCCTTTGGCAGTGGGCGGAACACAACCCGTTGACAACTTGCGGGCTTGATCGCCGCCGAAAAAACCACGCGCGCGACAATGCAACGCGCCCTGTCAAGTCGCCAACAAGGTGCGCGACTCGTGGGCAGAGGGGGAGAGAGGGTGCTCGGAGGGAGGGCGCCGCGCCTGGACGTCCGCCACGGACAGCGCGGCCGGGTCGTCGCGCGGGCCCTGCCCCGCCTGGGGAGCCCACTCCCCTACAACCTGGCCGAAGTCAGACACCGGGACGCAAACCTGTGGCCAAAACTGAGACGAGGGCCCTGTCCGAGAGAAAGACCGGGCACACCTATGCACACCTATAGCATCTGAACGTAATGTTGGGGCGAGTGCCGTCATGACCAGCGCCCAGCAGCCGTTTCTTCCTCACCTCAACACTGGCGATGCCCGGCCTCTCACGGACAGCCGGAAGACATTGGGGGGAGGGGGCCTCGCGGGGACAGGTGAGAAGCACTTCGTGCTGAATGGCAAGGAGGCGCACCGCAATCCTCTCCTGGAGAGCGCCCGCGTCGCGGCCAGCCTTGACTTCCCGTTCTCCCAACTGACCCCTACGGGCGCCTTCACAAGCACACTGGTCATCTGCATCGCTCAACATGAGCTCCACTTTCGACATTTGCATATCGTCGACCTGCACCTGGGAGGGATGGGATTTCGCCCAGCGGAGATCAACCTGGCCCGATCGCGTCCCGAGACGACCCCGCACACGAGGATCACAGGTCCAGCATGCTAAACTTACTCCCCACGACATGCCCGGGGGCCTCCCGAAGGCTCCGCGCACAGGGAAGGTAATCAGAGAACACCAGAAGATTACCTCCCATGACTGTGAGCACCATCAGCAGGGCGAAGAGCTCAGCACGCGGCAAGGCGGCGGTAAGGTGCCAAAAACTACGACCAGCCACTTCCGCTTCGTTGACACGAAGCATAACAGCACTCCGCCCGCACCTCCTGAATCTCCAATCCTTAGTCTCACCACCTCCCGATCCATCGATCCACCAGACTCCGCCAGCCAGGAGAAGGGCCCCGTGGAAAGCTTCAATGGCCCAAGCCGACGAGAGCGGAGCGGGCAGACCATTCACGATCTGGTCGAAGGGCATCAGCCCACGACGCCACAGGGAGGGAAGCGAGGAATTCTCCGCGATCGCAATCGCGGCGAGAGACTCCGCGGCATGGACAGCAGCATCGTCCAGGGCATGGTTGGCCGCGCGCTGACAGACGCGGTGCACGGGCGCCCCGGGCTGCAGCCCGCGCCCGGGACACATCGAGCAGGCGGCGCGTCCAGCCTCGAACAGGCGTCTGCCCAGAATCCCCCCGCAAGGGCGCTGCGAAGGATGGACTGGGATCCATTATCGAGGTTTCGCCCAAACTGCTTCAACAATCGCCTCGGCGCGGAGAAATCGACGCCCCCCTGGGCCCCCGCGCCCAAGTGGTGCCCAGCGGTTGGTTTCCCAGGTCCAACGGGAACAGGTGGCCAGGAGGGCCAGGGTGCCTTCCGAAGGTAAAACCGAAAGTCCAGGTTTTCAACGGCCAGGGCGAAGCCAAACTCATCCTGCCACTCGCACGGAGACGTGGGAGTCCACTCCAAATCGCACCGGGTGGCCACTGTCGCCATCGCTGGCCCCCGCGCCCGCCGCCAAAGCCAGTTGGCGGGGATGATCAGGCAGAGGTCGACGCGCATGCGGTCTTGAGGGCCGAGATCCCGCCGCAGGTCGGCACAGCAGAGCAAGTGCTTGCGCCGCTAGCTAAAAAGATGGTCGTCTGGGATGCTAAACAACAGCGCCAGGACAGTCAGTGCGGAGCAGGAACCTGGGGCCCCCCGCCCAGGGCACTGGGCCGCTGGTTGGGAGGCGCGCCCGCCAGCTGGTGGCCCCAGGTCCCAACTGACAACGCACCGGGTTTGAAAAGCTTGGACGCCTTCATATAACTACAGGGCAACATCGCGTGCCAGCGCGTCGCCGCGCGCCGAGCCTCCGCCGACTCATCTCCGGGGCCCTCCGCCTGCTTCCAGCCGTCGAACAGAAACCCAAGTCGCGAGTGTGAAACTAGCAGCGCATGGGAAGGCCCGCAGCCTGGAGGCTAGACGCGAACTGAGCCCCCACCGCCTGGGAGGAACAAACAAGACTGCCGTCGGTGCTCAGCGCCAGGACAAGGCGTTGAATCTCATGCGCGACACGAACTGCAGCTGGCAGCAAGCGCACCTGGAGCCCCTGTACCTGGCCAACGTTGTTTGGGCAACGTCATCGACATAGGCCCTGGTCACCACCCTAGGGAGCTCACCGCTCATTTGATACTGACACGTAAATCTTCACCCAAGACACGCCCTGGGGATAGCCAGGCCGGGCCCCCACGACCCGTTTGCAACGTGCGCGACGCACTGCCGTCGACCTCCAATATGCGCGGGGACGCGTGGATCAACATACCCAGGTACAACAGGTGGGATGGGGTAATTACTTAGCCTTGAGAGCCAGTTGGATGAGCAACCGCGGGCATACAGTACCGATCAACTCCTTCCAGTCCCAATGGAGAGCAACAAACGCCGCCCCCTCGTGGACAGCACGTTTATGGTAGAGCTCACGAACCAACGTGGCCTTCACGGCAGACGATCCCCTAGCCGCCGTGCCCCAGAAGGCAACGTGTTCGGTGGTCCACCGACCAATGTCCGCACCTCGAATCTTAGGGAACAGACGGCACAGGGCGGGGCACTTGCAGATATGTCGCCCATCGGCCCGGGACTTGGGGGGCAGCGCAATGAGCCCGAGAAGTGTCTGCTCAGGCCAGGCCATTCGCTCTTCGCAAAGCTAAAGACGCCAGGGCATCAAGCGCCTCGGATGGAAGCTCAGCGACCGCTCGGTGCTTCCATCCGCCCGCCCCCACAGCGCGCCGCGGAGGTCAGACATGGCGACCCCGTAACCTCGTCATCTCTTCAGGCGAAACCTGCTAAAAGCCCCCCACAAGTGAGCCCGATGGCCCATCATCTCCTCAGGCAACTGCTTCAAACCTTCGGTGGGCTTGAAAAACTCAACGCCATTCTACTTGTTGCGCTTAAGCCACGAGCGGGCCCCTCGAGCCCACGGGGGGCGGCGCGGATGAGCCAGTCCTTCAGGCCTTCCTGGCGGCCGCCTTAGCTTCAGCCCAGACGCCCTCCATAACCTCAGTGGCAATCCCCGCAAGGCGACCCGCCATCACGGGGCCAGCAGAAGTCAGACGGGCGACGCGATCGGCCCGCCAGGGGGCAGGATGAGCAGCAGGCGCGACGGACGAAAACTCCCCGACCCAAGATCACGCCATCGGCTTGGCACTCGACGGAGCCTCGTCGAAGAGGAAGAGGAGAGAGACGACGCTCAAGCAGCTGAGCGGGGAAACGCGACCAGAGCGCGAAAGTGGGATTCCGAAATGCTTCTCCCACACCTCCAGCATGAACAGTGGTCGACGCGACCAGACGCGCAACCGCGCCCCCCCACACACACACACACACGCACACACACACACACACACACGCACACACGCAATTACCTTCACCGTCGCTGCTGGTAGCGGCGCAAGCGCGAGAGAGGAACGCGCGCTCAGTAGCGCGGGACCACAGGGAATACTGCACAAAAACCTGTTCACCCAAGTGCGCCTTCGCGCGCGGGAATGCGCGCCAACTGCGCAGGGCGCTCCGCCTTCGCCCCTGCGTCGCCCAAACGCATCTCCTGAAGAGGGCAGCGCCGCCAAGGAAGGTCAGGTCCAAGACGCGCTGGGAGGTCGCGTGGACGCACTCGCCGACATAACTTCTGAACCGAGACACGGTGGGCAAAATGGACCAACAGACGCCCGTGCGTTCTGAATGGCGTAGGATTATTGACTCCAACTTGCACGTGGGGGCGCCAGATCCTGGGGGGCAAACGCGCAGTCAATCATGGTGTCCGACCCATGCGATCATGCGAAGTCCAGCCCCGCTGGCGCCACCGCCCGAGCACGCGCCTATCGGGGGCGCCCAGAGAGCAACATCGTCAACATCAATATGTAAAACCCCGACCAGCATCCAAGCTATCCTAAGAACACGAACGAACCCGGCGACGCTCCGCATTTGGGGCCGCCCCCCCCCCCGCGGCCCGCAGGCACGACGCAAAATAACAGGCCCCAACAGCTACCGCAGCTTTCTGATTTCCAACTCTAAAACATCCATCCAGGGCCCGAACCGACATCGGTAACATTGCCCATGTGGACCAGGAAACGCCTAAAGTACAAGCTCTTGGCCACCGCGACCCCGGCCCCCCATGGGCCCCGCCGCCCCCAGTTGGAACGCTGGCCTGCAGATGCGGCCTCCAGACCCATCGCGGCGATCTCTCTATGGGCACAAGGCAACGCAGTATGCTGCAGGCGGCGCTCACGGGCGAGGGAGGGATTGGAAGGGCCCGAAGGCCCAAGAACGGAGTCTTCAGCGACCTTCGACCATGAAGCGACGTTCCAATAGACCCGCTGGGCACCTGGGCGCTTCTCGTCACCATCTCCGCGGCAAGCAGGAGGCAGCGCGCGCGCGGTTGCCCTGGAAGCGGCGGGGGGGGGGGCGCCGGGGCGCTCGCCGAGCTCCTCTCCCGCCGCGGCCCCCCCGCGGCAGCGGACCCCGCCCACTCTGCGCGAGGAGGCGGCGCGATTCCAGCAGCCCCCGAACAGGGGCCCGCAACACTCGGAGGGCCCGCGGGCCTCACGACTGCCACTTCCTCCACGGCGCGCCCCCCTGAGCCTCGGAGCCCCGGCAGGGGCGCGGCAGCAGGGGCGCCTGGGGCGCGCCGCTCACGCGCGCGCGCACTCGCGCTCTCGGGCTTCAGAAACTCCGCATTCCAAAGCACGCTAACGAGAGTGCCCTCCAGGCACGGGGACAGATGCAGCCTGCTTGAACAGCGCTTATTGGTCTGCGCCTTGGTGGTGCGCAGGCGCTTGGCAGTGCGGTTCTTGGCGCGGGCCACGATGGGGGCTCCCACGCGCTGCTGGCCCTCGGCAGAGAGGATCGGCCCCTGCCCGCGCGCCCGGAGGGGGCGCAGCTCATCATCGCCAGCTCCAGCATCGCTGCCGCCTGCGTCACTGCCATCATCGCTACCAGCAGCATCTTCAGTATTCTGGATGGTGGCGCGCATGGCCGCGAACGCCTCCGACTGTCTTGCAGGCGCGCGGTGATCACGCGCCCAGGCCGCGAGCTCGTCCGCCGACTTGGTAGCGAAGTCAGGAGGCTCCACCACGATAGGCGCTGCATCAGCATCGCCAGCAGCACGAGAAACTCCAGCGTGCTCGGCGGTCGCGCGCGCCGCGCCTGCAGCGGCGGGGGGCGCAGCCCGCTGCTGGCGCGGGCGCTCAGCCTCGCGCGCCCCCGCTGCCTCGGCCCCTTTTCTAAACCTCAGGGTCGAAGGGCTGCGTGGCCAGGTCGGCGCCGCGCTGGCCCTGCTGGGCGCCGCACTGCGCCTCCTCGGCAGCTCGCAGGGCCGCGCGAGCCTCCTCGAGCTGGTCACGGATCTTCTGGGTCTTAGCGCGTTTCTGCTCAACCTCCTGGCACGCCAGCCAAACCTGTCGGGCCGCGTCCTCCACCACTCTGGCCAGGCGGGTCCGCTCGGAGTGCGCCGCAGTGTCGAGCTGCGAAAGGGTGGGGGGCCACGGCAGGGGGCGCAGGCGGCGCCACCAGATCACCGAGGGAACCCTGATGATCAGGACGCGCCGCCACAAGAGTAGCCGCGGCGCCACGCAGCTGCTCAGCAATAGGGCCAGGCGCGGCAGCAGGGGCGGCAACGAGGGCACCACGTCCACCTCCACCAGCAGCACCTCGACCAACGTAAGCTCCACCACACTTCGAGCACGTTTTATTCCAACGGCTGACGTACCCGAAATGACTGCAGGACGCGCACACGTTGTACTGCCCCTGCTTGCGCCTACGGCGCCACTCACCGTGATCATCCCGACTCCGAACACGACGAAAACGATCGCCGTCATCATCCCGTTCATGCTTGCGCCATGGAAGGGTCCTCGCCGCAGAGGACCAGGTCCAGGGCATCCGCCTTGGCGGACAAAGGAACTGGAAACTTCACACGTTCCCTCGCCCGTCAACGCGAGAAGCGCGTCGAAACAATGGGTTGCCTCGATCCGGACCTGGGCGAACAGGCCAAGAAACGGAAGCAAGCAGTGGACTAGCGGTATCCACGTGTTCACCTGCGGAACAAGCATATTGATCCAAACTGAACACGGGAGGACAAGCAGGAGGAAGAGGAAGAAGAGGACGAGGAGAAAAAGGACGAGGAGGTGGAGGAGAAGGAGGAAGAGGAGGAGGAGGAGGAGGAACAAGAGGAGGAGGAGGAGGAAAAGCAAAGGGAGTGGGGGGGGGACCGCACGGGCGGCGGGCGGCACGGAGAGCAGACCCCGTTGCCGCTCGTCGTCGCCCCGCTTCGCCGCTGCAAGCGGCGGCGTCCGATCTTGGCCCCCCGCCGAAAGAGTTCGACGAGCTTGGAACCCCACTCCTGACCGTTCGATGAATTCGACGCGTTCGACCCCCGCCGAGCGTTCGACGAGGGCCCCAGAGGGCTACAACAGAGAGCTTACAAATGAGGGCACCGTTAGGGGAACGGACAATGACATACACATAATTTCAAGGTCCGCGAAGAGTTCTCGGATCGCACCGCCCCTGGTGCGCTACGCGCGCCAAGGAAGGGGGCTCCAACGCCGATCCGAAAAATCTGCGCGGACCTCCGAATGTGTATGTTTATGTCATTGTTTGTTTCCGAACTCCCGCCGGGATCTGGACGAACTCCGATGCCCCAGCTTGCCAGCGCCTCCCCCGAATCGATGGGAAGCGACGGCAGGGCTGCCGCCACGAATGTGGCGAAGGCCGAACCGCGCCCCCGCCGCCCATCGTGATGCCTGAATTTTCCATCGGCGAGGTCAGGGTTCGAATGTTGCCGCCGAGTCCGGTTCGCGGGGGTCGGTTCGGCGAGGACTGGCTCAGCTCGCCATCGCTGGGACGTCCAGTCCCCGTGCATGTGCCGAGTTCGCGCGTATATGTTGCGCAAGATGATCCAAGATATGTTCGATGGTCCTCTCCGAAGCAAACGCGCACGCCTCCGAGCGATGCCTCTTCAGGGGGGGAACCATCGACATGGGATCGGCGATGCATCGCATATGGACCGTCGACAAGCCTCCCAGGTGCCAAATGCACATGCCCCTGGGCAGGGTGGTCTACCAGGCCCCCATATCGGCGAGGAAGAAGCAAATTGGTGCCGATGCATCCCCCCTCTGAGCCTACCACCCCCTAGCGCTGACCTCTTGATTTCGGTCGGGCATCTACTGACCCGTGTCAAGCCACACCTGGGTCAGTCGGGCCTTGCAAGCCCCTGCAGGATCCTGCAAGATCCCGCACCGAAGCCCGGGTCAGCACAACCCGGCACTGCAGGACCCTCCAAGACCCGGCACTCTGACAGAACCCTGCTTGCATTGACCGCCGCACCCATATTATCCCGCGATTTTGCGCGTGGAAACCATCTGAAACTACCTGGCAACAGGTGGTTCAGGATAAAGAGGGAGGGAAGAGGGAGGAGGGAGGAGGAAAAAAGAAGGGAAGGAGGGAGGAGAGAGGAGGGAGCGAGCAGGCGCGAGGAGGAGGAGAGGGAAGGAGTTGCCGAGCGATGGAAAAGGCGGCCGAAACAACGGGCGCGCCCCAGCATGCGCGCGGGCGCCCCGCCGGACCGCGGGGCCCTCACAACGCGAGACGGGCCCTTCAGAGCGGGCACAATGGGGATGGCAAACCAGCTTCCCTGCCCCCTTTTGCCAGGCCGGAAAACAGCCGATGCCCAAACACGGGCAAACAAACCTGACAGAACGGGCAAGGGCCAGGCCGCCGCCACCCCTCCAGGGGCCCACCACGACACGGAGACGAACGACATTGACTGCGACGGCGGCAGGAGGGGGGAGGCGAGCCCGTAGGCACACGACTCTCACGGGTGACACCCGGCTGAGAACCAGGCTCCCGTGGGAGGCTGCGTGGCCAGGGACCCTTGGGAAGGGGACCCCGCTTCGAGGACCGTCCCAGCGCAGGGGTTTGCCCCCGAAGGCCCGACGGTCCCCGCTTCCACCACGGGGCGCTTTGGCTCGACACCCCACTGATGGGGGTGCCCCTCCGGGGCGAGGAGGAGGAGGAGGGGGAGGAGGAGGGGGAGGAGGAGGAGGAGGAGGAGGAGGAGGAGGAGGAGGAGGAGGAGGAGGAGGAGATCCGGCGGCCGATCGGGGCGATGCGGGCACCCTCAGGACGTTCGCGGCGAGGCGCGGCCGCCAGAGGGCACCCCGAGGCTGGAAAACACCGCGGGGACGCGACGGAGACGCCAGAAAGCCTCGGAGTCGAAACTTTACCCTCGAAGCCTTCTCTCGGGGGCGCGCAAACGTGCGTGAGCGATCCGTGGATCTGGCGCGCGGTCGCCACATCGATTGGATTGGGGGACGCGCCCTCCCCAAAAATGCGGCCCGCGCCGCCAAGTTCGGCGGCGGAAACCCGCGATGTCCCATGGAAGCGGGGCCCGTCGCTAATCCATGCCCCCGTAATCCGTGTTTGCGATCGCCTGAATCTCCGCCCGAGTTTGCCCTGCAATGCTCTCTCTCTCTCTCTCTCTCGCTCTCTCTCTCTCTCTCCTCCGTGAGCCCACGCCTCCCCCCAACGTTGCCCCTGAGAAGGGGAAGGTTCTGCAGCAACTCCTCGGAGCCTCCCGTACCATCTCGTTGGTCCTCGAGGGTCGAGACGAATCGCTGCTGGTCGACGATGCTCGACGCGAAGTCTGCGCGAATCAACGCTAAGACGGAGCTGCCCCGTGGATTACCAAGGGCCCTCAGCTTCGCGCTTCGCGCTGCGCGAAGCGCGAAGTGCGAATCACTTGGCGTTCTCGCGCCGCCTCCCAGGGCAGAAGAGGAGAAAGAGGAGGAATCGGAGCCGAGCCGCGAAGCGCGAATAACTTCGCGCCCTCGAGGGCGCCCTTGATCACCAGACACTGATCGATGCTAGAGCAGTCTGAAAGCGGAACTGCAAGGGCACACAAGCTCCCGTAACCTGCTGCCGAAGGGAGGGCAGGACGGGCTGCCGACCTCCCTGCTCCCCGCTGCGCGTGCCATCTTCGCACGGCATGCCCAGCAACAAAAAACTCCCTACGCGAGCATCACTCGATGCCCTGTCGGGAGCGGCCAAGAGGGGGGTGTCCAAAAGGGGGGGGTGCAAATCATGACCGGCGGCACGTGCGCGGCCCAGCGCACTGAAATGAGAAGAGGCGCCATGAAATCTGGGGAAATATCATGGCCCACGCCATGATACCCCCCCCCCTACAGTCGGGGCCTTGACCTAAGGAACCCAACATAAGGAACGAGGCCCCGTTCTTCCATAAGCTAAACTTCGACTTCCGATCGAAAACACAAGGAAAACCCGAGGCAAGCTGCGAAACACATAAGGAACGCGGAGCCCCTCCCCAACGAGAAGGGTTCCTTCTTCAGGGCCCCGACTGTATCAGGGGGACGTAAGACCTGGGTACAGGGGACTCGGAAATCCCCGACGAGGTCGTCAAAAAAATGACGAGGCCGAGCCTGCATTTTGACGAGGCCTCCCGCTGCAGGCATCCCACGAAACTCCTCCTCGTCAAAATCCGAGGCGCGGTCGCCAAAAAACGATGGCGAACCCGAGTCCTGGCAAACCCGGGTCTTACGCTCCCCCGACTGTAGTCGTCACCCCCCTCTTTGCCGCCCCCGACCCTGGGGGCCACTTGCGCGGAGCTCGGCGGCCCCGGTATGGTTGAACCGAAATGGCTCCGGCGCGCCACCGCCGTGCGCGCCGCGCTCCTCGACCTGCTCCTCCTCCTCCATCTCCTCTTCCCCCTCCTCCTCCTCCCCCTCCTCCTTCTACAATTACTCAATATGAAAATATTATCCCTCTTCCCCTGATGGCGTCCGGGTGATGGCCGCGCACCCTCCGCGTCCGGTTTGTTTACACACAGGATGCCCGGGAAATCCCGGGAAACGACTCTCGCTGAGGCGCCGGCGTCATTTTTTCCCAAAATGCTGCTCTGGTTGAGGCGCCGGCCTCATTTCTGCTCCCGAATCGTTCCGAATCGTGCTCCCGCTGCAGCGTGGGCCTCATTTTCGGATCGGTGTTTGGCCTCCGTCGTTCAGGATGGCGTTCTCGCCCCAGCGCGGGCCTTTTCTCGCGCGCCCATCCGCCCGCCACCACCGCGCCGCACCGCCACCACCACCACCACCACCACCACACCACCACCAGCACCAGCACCAGTACCCACCACCCACCCACCACCACCAGCACCACCACCAGCACCACCACCACCACCACCAGCACCACCCACCACCACCACCACACCACCACCACCACCACCACGCACGCACGCACCACGCACACACGCACGCACGCACGCACGTGCACCACCACCCACTACGCACGCGCGCGCGGAGCCACAGGTCCGCTACGACACGCGTCCGCGGATAGAGAAATCAGCGCCATGGTAAGGGATGGGAGGGAGGGGTAGGACGTCAGATATGACGCGAGCGCACCTAGCTTGCCTCCTCCTCCTCCCTCCTCCTCTCCTCCTCCTCCTCCTCCTCCTCCTCCTCCTCCTCCTCCTCCTCCTCCTCCTCCTCCTCCTCCTCCTCCTCCTCCTCCTCCTCCTCCTCCTCCTCCTGGATCTTCCTCCTCGCTCATCCTCCTCCTCCTCCTCCTCCTCCTCGCTCCTCCTCCTCCTCCGTCCTCCTCCTCCCAGGCGTGCGGGTCTCACGTGCGAGGGCGCAGCGGCCTGGCGCGGTGGCTGACGCGGGTCGCCGGAGCGGCACGCCGCATGCAGACAAGCGCGTCCCACTGCTCGCAAAGCAACTACTCGCAAATCGCCTGGATCCGCCGCGGGAGATTTAGGATCCATTCCATGTATATATATACAAAGATGTATAAACATATATATATATATATATATATAATACGTGTGTATAGATAGAAAGAGCGAGAGAGAAGATGAGAGACATGTGTTCTGTTTCTGACCTCTGAGACTGGGCACTTTGCGAGTAGCGACACGCGCTCGGTGATCATCGGAGACGAGGGCTCTGCAGCGCGACCTTACGCGGGCAGCTTGCGCGCCAATGCCCGCGCGAACGGCACCCCCTGTGTGGGGTTGCTCTGGTGATATATCGCGTGAGGAACGTGGTGGTGCCCTACGCCTCGTGGGGCAACAACCCCGAGTCCGGAGACGCGCCCGAAGGGGGACGGCAGAGGGGCCGGGCCGCCTCGGAGCAACCGGGGAAAGATCGGCCCCCGTCCCCTCCTTCGCAGGAGAGCCCAGAATCGAATCGATGAGTGGGATCGGCGGAAATCGGTAGCCGAGTCGGGACAAGTCGGATCGGTAGACATGGGCAGGTTAGCAGGCCTCCATTGAGAAACTGGACCCCAAATCGGACTCCGAAGTCGAATCGAATCGGAATCGGAATCCATCGAAATCGAATCGAATCGGAGGAATCGAAATGAGCCCCGGCTTCGTGGGGTTTTCGAATGGACCGGAGGGGGGTAGCCCATCCTTGATGGGGGCGCGTCCGAGTAATCAGCCCCACTGGGGGTGTGTCCCCGAGTTCCTTCCCCTCCTTCTCTGAGTGGCTTGATCTCTCGGGCTATAATCGGGGGCCTGGGAAGCGAAAAAACACCTGCGACGAATGGCTCAGAGGGCGCCCGGCCGTCTGAGGAGCGCTCTGCGCCTCCTCCGGAGCCAACGAGACGGCTTCTCCGAGGGCTGGAGACCGGAGGGCTCCCGAGAAGCCCCGCTGCCTTCTGAGATCCTGCCCCACCCGCTGCCCTGCTCGGCGCGCCGCCAAGCGGCGGCATCAAAACCGTGCATAAACATCATGATGCGTAGACAGCACTTACAGAATCACAGGTCTCCGCAGTCTGGTTTGGTGCATCCGGCCTTGCCCACAAGAGCCCGCTCGTGCGCGTGACCGCGAGCTCGCACGCCACTGCGGGCGCGTCTGCACATGCCTCAACGTGTAGGCATGTGCACATGTCTCTGGACCGCTTGCATCAAATTGTGTGGCTCCGCGTAATGTCTGAATGTTCAGGAGTCGCCCCTCTCCATGTGAATTCTCACAATTGGAGAAAACATGAATGAACAAGATACGGCTATCGGCCACACATCGCCCCATCCCCTTGAATCCCAATCCCACCAGCCCTCTGGGCGAAGGTGATATAACGAGTTTTGCCTTCTCCCTTTCCACAACCCCTCCTTCCCCTGCTCGGGGGAGGGGGGTACCTGGGGGGGGGGGGGGGGCGCGAGGCACTAGAGCGCCCAAGATGGCCCAAGACGGCTCCAAGAGGGCCTCAGAGAGCCCAACATGGCCTGAAAGATGGCTCAGGATAGCTGAACATGGCACAAGATGGCCTCCGACAATCATCGAAGACGCCCCAAGACGGCCCCAAGATGGTTTCAAGTGCCCTCCGAGTCCTCCAAGGACCGCCCAAGCGACCAGAAGGGCCCCAAAACCTCCGGAAAATCAATGATGTTTGCGGTCTCGCCTTTTCGCTTCTGATGGGCCTCCGAGGCCGCAAGATGGACCCGAAAACAGCCCAAACGAGCCCCAAGAGTGGCCCCAAGAAGGCCCCAACGAGGGCCCAAGAGCATCCCCCAAGAGCGCCCTACAAAGGCCACAAGGGGCAATGTTTGAGCCTCCGAGAGAGGAGGAGGAGGAGGAGGAGGAGGAGGAGGAGGAGGAGGAGGAGGAGGAGGAGGAGGAGGAGGAGGAGGAGAAGGAGGAGGAGGAGGAGAACGAAGAGGACGAGGACGAAGAGGAGGAGGAGGAGGGGAGAAGGAGGGGGAAGTTGATGAGTTATGAGGTTCTTTTAGCCTGGCTAAATTGAGGACCCCCTCCTTTCTAGCGGCGGGGGCCAGGACGGCCCAAGAGACCCCTCAGATCCGCCCAAAGGGCCCAAGAGGGCCCCAAGATGGCCCCAAGCGGGCCCCAATAGGACCTCAAGAGAGCCCAAAGATGGCTCCAAGAGGCCCCCGAGAACCTCTCACAACAAGCCTTTAACTCGTCTGGCAAACTGTTCCTGACTGGGCTGTTCGCGGTCCAACCGCGCGCCATCAGGAGAAGAGGCAGCCGCGCCAAGCTCTAAATTAGGCCCTAAGTGAACAGGAGCGGGCAACGCTGCCACTAACCTGGTGGGGATATATATTTTTGGGTCGCGGCCGCGCAGCAGAGGGCAGGCGGCGAGAGGGGGTCCGGGGCACGGGCCAGTCTAATTAGCTACCAACCTGGTGGGGATACGCGAAACGTCCAACAAATCATATTAAGAACGCGACACGCACAACCCGTAAAAACGCTTGCAGCAATCCGGTGGTGATGGACTCATCCTCTCCATCAGTTTCGTACAATATCTTCTGCTCTTGCTTCTCCTCCTCCTCCTCCTCCTCCTCCTCCTCCTCCTCCTCCTCCTCCTCCTCCTCCTCCTCCTCCTCCTCCTCCTCCTCCTCCCCCCATACACTCCACTTTCCTGGACATCTTTCCCCCCCTCCCCGCCTTCCCATCCCCCTACCACTCCCCCCTCCCACGTCACTATCCAATCACACCTTCGCCGCCACCCAAATCACGAGACGATGTCGTCAATGACCAGCCTGACTAATTTCGGCATGGAGGGCACGAGAGCGTGGTCACGACAGCTCGCGCACGACCGCGCGATCATCCGAGTCACAAGACGCGGGCGCAGCGCAACGTGTTTTCGTAGAGGCATCCTAGATGGGGTCGGAATAGATGGGGTCGGAGGATCGCGCCGCACCCCCGATACATCGGCGATTCATCGGCGATGCATCGGCGATGCATCGGCGATGCACTGGCGATCCATCATCGATGTCGGCGATGCATCGGCGACGTCGACGCGAAGCAAATCGGGCTGCACATTAAGCCACATCGGCAATGCATCGGCGATGCGGCGCGATCCTCCGACCCCATCTCCTCCGACCCCATCAAGGAGACCTAGATTTCGGCACGAGGAAATCTGTTCATACGTCTGCCGACCGACGAGATGATCACCTCTGCTCACATGGGACTTGACAAGATGGGTTCAGAGGTTCGTGCCACATCGCAATTTCATCGCCGATGTGCTTGTCAAGTAACAATCACCGACCCCGTCAGCAACGCTCTGGTCACACTTCCCGGGCATCTGGACTATTTTCACTAGCATGTATCTCTTGCCGTTGGTAGTCGTCCCCCGTGCGGGCTGTGGACACTAGTCGCCATCCCCCCCCCCGTTCGGGGAACAGTCATCGGGGCCGTCAAGGATCCAGAAAGCGGTGGCAGATTTGTTTTGTTTTGCAGCGGACGCTGAGCAACCCTAGCATTGTTGGTCAGGTAACTTATTCGAATGATGAAGTTCCTCCAAAGGAGACGCCAGACCACATTGGCCCCCACGACATAGCGACACCCCGAGCGGTACACCCTTCTCCTGAGGATGACACCCGCACTGAATGGGCCCTGGAAACGGCAAGGCCGTTTTTCACCGTTTCCGAAAAAAAACGTCTTGATAATGGAACGGAAAAAAAAACGGCGAAGAACCTCGAAACAAAACGGCGCCAAAACGGACAACAAAAACGGCAAAACGAAACTGGTAACAGAAACGTCCCTGCCGGTTCCAGGGCCGACGACGCACCCACACTCTTCATCCTCATATCGTCCAATGTACCGAGTGAGTTCGCTTGATCCCCCATCAAGAATCGGTTGCTCCAGGAGGCGCGCTGCGACACCTCTCGCTCTTCGGCGAGGCTACGTTGCCATGCGACCTGCACTGCGCGGGTCAATCCGATCTCTGAATGAAACAACCAACGACGCAATGCCAACCAGTACAGCTGGAACCAGACCAGCTGGGAATGGCGGTCTCTGACAGCTGGGCATCTCCAGACGTTCGCTCCAGAATCGCATCCACCCAGGCTTGTCATCAAGCAGGGAAGCAGCGGACGAGGAGGACACGGCGGAGGCCATGCGCCAGACATAGGGACTGGCGCCACAGTGGCTGAAGGTGCGCGTGAGCCAAACTCGTCGCGGAAAGCGCGGACAGGGAATATGGCTGCAGAGGGGGGAGCCGCGCTCCCACACGAATCGTAGCTGCTGCTGCGCGGGTGCGCCTGCCCCCCGGGCGACGTCCAGGACCCGCGCTGCACCCACTCGAAACACACGGCCCCGGAAGAACGTCCTCGCCGCTTCCCTTGAGCAGCGCCCAGCCGCCAGTATGGGTCTCCAAGATGTCCGGTCCGAGGGGTCCTGGGCAACACAACCTACCGAAATCGAATGCATCGGCATGGCACTCGGACATCGGGCCAAAAATCACCGAAGGACCAGGATCTAGAATGGCAGATTCCTCAGGTCGGACATCTTGTCGGGCTCGAGATGAAGAGGTCCTCCCCCCCCCAGAGGCCAGCACGCAGAGGGGGATAGCGAGACGAGAGGGAGACCAGACCGCAGGGATGAGCCGGGCAGTCCCACATCCTGCGAGATGTGTGCCCCCCTATCCCTACCCCTGCCCCCCCCCCCGCGATCTCCCACTCGCACCGCCCGGCCCTCGGCACCTTCAAGCCTCGCTCGTCGTTGCCTGCAGGTCGTCGTGCTGCCACGAGGCACGGCAAGAGAAGGCACGAACAATCTCTCGTGGACGTGGCAAGCCGCGGCCACGGACCTGCAACCCCCGGACCTTGACCTCCTCCTCCTCCTCCTCCTCCTCCTCCTCCTCCTCCTCCTCCTCCTCCTCGGCCCGAGAAGCAGAGCCCCTCATGAGCCCAGAGTGGTCCTCGTGTCGGCCTCCCCGCTGCAGGTCGACCAGATATGCGCGCTTCGCAGATCACGGAGCGCCCCCCTCCTAGACGGGGTCGGAGGATCGTGCCGCATCGCCGATGCATCGGTGTTGCATCGGCGTTTCATCGGCGACGACGGCGTGGAGAAACTCGGGCTCCACATCGAGCCACTTCACCGATGCATCGGCGATGCGGCTCGATCCTGCGACCCCATCTACTCGGACTCATTCTGGGATCGGCGACTTCGAAGGGTGTGCTTTGCACAAGGTGTGGTTTGCAACCCGCACCCCAGGAAGCGGGCGAGTACCTCGACAGAGCTCTCCACCGCGTCCCGAGGAGGCCCGACGAGGGAAACTTGGTGCCCCCCCAAGCTCGCGGGCGACGATGGGGGCTACCAGCCCAGGGGAGGACAGTGCATGTGTCCAGCGGGGCCGCTGGAGGCCCCCCCGGCGGAGAACTCCCGCCCCTGGGCTGCTAGCCTTCCTTCATCGCCGCCGCCGATCGCCAACCACGCAGCCCCAACCGACGCAGAGGTGTCCGGCGAAGCCCCCACCGACGCAGATCGCAGACCTCCTCCTCCTCCTCCTCCTCCTCCTCCTCCTCCTCCTCCTCCTCCTCCTTCCTCCTCCTCCCCCCCCCCCCCCGCGTGGCCCCCACCCTTTGTGGTCGCCGACCCCGATGCCGAGGGGCAGCCCTGCGGAAAAAACATAAGCAGACCCGCGGAGCGCCAGGCGCGATCGCCCCCGCCCCTCCCCCCCCCTGGGAGGGAGGAGGAGGAGGAGGAGGAGGAGGCGGAGGAGGAGGAGGGGGAGGGAGGAGGGGAGGAGGAGGAGGAGGAGGAGGAGGCGAGAGGAGGAGGAGGAGGAGGAGGAGAGGAGGAGGAGGAGGAAGGAGGGAGGGGGAGAGGAGGCGGAGGATGGGGAGGGGGAGGAAGAGGAGGGAGGAGGAGGAGGAGGAGGAGGAGAGGAGGAGATGGAGGAGGAGGAAGAGGAGAAGGGAGGAGGAGGAGGAGGAGGAGGAGGAGGCGGAGCGGCGCCCCCCCGCGCGGGCCCGGGCCGCGTCTCCCCCCCCACGCGCTCCGTCGCCAAATCAGGCGGCGCGGGCCCCGCGTCTCCGGGGTGCCCTTCCCGGATCCGTGGATCTGGCGCCACCGCGCCAAAGCCACGGATCCACAGAGGCACTGCAGAGCCCCCTCAGGCGTTCGGATACCCACTTCCCCCGCCCCTCCCCCCTTCCTGACCCCTCTCCCCCTTCCCCCTCCCCCCCCGTCGAAGAGAAGGGATAGGGCAAGGGGAGGAGGAAGAAAGAGGAGGAGGATGAGGATATGGAAATTATACAAGGAGGGCGGCTCAGGGCACCCTGGAGGCAAGCAGGGTGTCTCTTGGCATGGGGCGCCACTGTTATCCATGTTAGCGTGTGCCCTGCCCCCGGGAGTTGCGGGGCAGTCAGACCGGGGTGCGCAAAGGTCCCCCTTTCGTGCACCAACGGGCCCAAGATCAGGGCCCCTCTCCTGCAACCCTCGATGTGCCTGACATCGCTCATCGCGCCCCGCGACGCGAGACCCGCAGGTACCTTCGCGCCCTCGAGGCCAAGCGCCCTCGCGCAGCCCCTCTCTGGAGAAGGGCAACCAGCCTGACCCAGCGCGGGATGCGCGACATGCGACGTTCTTCGCGCCCCCGCGGGCGACCAGAAGGCATCGCCACCCCCGCCATTACGGAACACCCGGGCCCCTGCAGAGGGGGATGGCCCTCCGGCCCGAGCCCGCGGAGCGCTTGGCGATAGTCGCCCTCGCGGCCCTTCCAGGCCTTGGCCTTCGCCGCCTCCGCGTCGTCGTCGTCGTCGTCGCCGCCGCCGTCTCTCGCGCACGGCGCGGCGGCCGCCCCGCCGCCCGCAGCGCGGGCCCCGGCGCCGCGGCGGACCCAGCGCGACGCGCGCGCGGCGGGCTCTGCCTACGTAGCGCGCGCGGTGCGGCGCGCACAGACGGCGCGCGCGGCAGCGCGATGCCCGCGCGGCGCCAGCCGCCCGCATCGCGCGTGGTGCCAGCGCGCACCGACGGCCCGCCCGCGGCGGCGCTAACGCGCGGGCCGCGGCTACGTGGCGCTCGCGAGGCTCCGCTTCTCGTGGGAGTGGCGCAAGATGTCGTCGAGGGCCTCGCGGCGAGCGCCGCGCTCCGCCGTTTCGCGAGGGCCTGACCTCATCCACCCATCGTGCCCTCCATCCTCCTCTCCCTCCTCTCCCTCCTCCTCCTCCTTCTCCTCCTCCTCCTCCTCCTCCTCCTCCTCCTCCTCCTCCTCCCCCATCAATCCTCCTCCTCCTCCTCCTCCTCCTCCTCCGCCTCCTCCTCCCCCTCAATCCTACTCCTCCCCCTCCCCCTCCTCCTCCTCCTCCCCCTCCTCCTCCTCCTCCTCCTCCTCCTCCTCCTCCTCCTCCTCCTCCTCTTCCTCCTCCTCCTCCACCTGTTCCTCTTTCCTGCTGGCATGAAGAATCCACGATCGCGGCACCTACCCCCCAGGGCTGGTCGGCCCAGTGGGCTTGAAGAAGCTGTGAGAAAATTGGCATAAGGTGGAACAGACAGAAGGGGCAAGGAGAAAGGAGAGGACGTGCATCCACCAACAGCACAAGCGCAACGAAGAGGTAGGAAAGGTGGATGAGGCTGAAATTGCAGAGACAGCGGTGGGACGCGCGGAAGCCCTAGGACCTGTGTGTGGGTCCGCCCTCCGTCGGGTCAAAGTGGCCCGCTTGCGTAACCATTCCTTGAGAGGCCCTGCGGTTAGCAAAGAATGGGTCGAAGGAGGCGAAGTGGTAGCCTGTGTAGAGTGCTGGGCCGCCTAACACGTACTTGCACCTGTGGGCGGCCACTCGATTGCCACGGGACAGGTGGCGCTCTGTCGCGGCTTCGGATTGCCTCCGACGTTTGAAGAGTGGAGGTAGCCGCGGTGTGCGAAAGACCGAGGTTTATAAAACAGGAGGTGGGGAAGTGGCAGCAAGTCGTTGCACTCCTCCTCCTCCTCCTCCTCCTCCTGCTCCTCCTCCTGCTGCTCCTCCTGCTCCTCCTCCTCCTCCGCCACCTCCTCCGCCTCTTCGTCTCACGAGCGGCGAACATATCCATATCCGCGCCCTCGCGGTCTGGATTCCGGGGCGCGATCCCGCGGACACACGATCGCACGGAGACGTCCCGCGCGGGGCATCCGCGAAAAAACGGGCCGCTACCGTAGGGGGCGCGCAAACATGGATTAGCGATCCCTGGACTTGGCGCGCGGTCGCCAAACCCATGGATCTGGGGAGGTGCCCTCCCCCAAATGCGGCTGGTGCCGCCTCGCTCGGCGGGGGGAATCCGCGATTTTCCACAGAAACAGGACCCGTCGCTAATGTGAGCATTATTTTATTCGGCGTTTCGCCATTAGGCGGAAAGGGGGGGGGAGGGGGGGGCTCTGGCTCCAGACCTCTGCTTGGCGCGACTGCTTGCAACAATGTGTCCTCTGGGGGGAGGCCCCACCTGCTCGAAACAGGCGCCAAAAACAGCCAAGATCTACTCCACGGGTGGGGGAATGGGGGTGCGAGGGCCCGCGCCGATCGGCAAAACAATGAATAAAAAACGATCACAACGCCCCCTTGATCCATGTTTGCGATCGCCTGATACCGCGGGGTCGCGGCCAAGGGACCTGGGCCCTGGAGGCTTTCGGCAGATACGGATGTGTGCGGATCGCCCGGGAGCGGGGCCTGTTTTTCTCGCCCGCGAAAAGGGGGCCTGGCCTCCTCCGTGTCTTTCCTCCTCCCCCGTCCTCCTCCTCCTCCTCCTCCTCCAACCATCCAACCAACGACACGATGGCACAGTGCGCTCTCTCAACAATTTGTAGGTCCTGCGCTATTGGCGTCTGACAGGTTGCACAATCGAACTCTTCATTCGACGTTTTGAAGATTTACCAATTGTGGGCCCTGCGCCCCGCTTGGCACTCTCAGCCTGTTTGCGCAATGTTCGGCACGCTCGTGCTCGAAGAGAGGCTTGGATACGAGCCTCGGCTGCGGGAGGGAATCCCGACGGCCTCGGCACCTCCGTGGGGAAACAACTGGTCCAGGGCCTGGAGCTCGCGTCAGAGCGCTTGGAATAGTATGCGATTGATGAGCTTCTTCCAGATTTGAGGACTTCGTCGGGCCCCGACGCCGCCGAGGAATTTGTGTGAAAAGTGGCTCCACGGATCTCAGGGCCAGGGAGCTCGGGGTCAACAATTCCTCCTCCCGGGGTACGCATGCCTACGGCAGCTACTCAAGGTGGAGGACGAGGTGAAGGACAAGGGGACGGGGGGGAAGGCAACTACAGGTGCACGATCGTAGACGGTAACGGCAACGTATGCAATGCTGGATGCAATGATCGCAAAGCTCTGTGAAACCACATGTGTGCACACCATCATGCGCGAACAGTTCCAGCCGTCCTCATTCCATACAATATATGTATCACTGTAGGCAAATATTCTCAACGAGGGTGACCGCAGCTCGCTATCTTCTCGGGCCTGTTCTCAGAGGCAATTGTTCAACGAGGGGCCCCACATCGTTGACGGCATTGGCTCCTCCCCAGACTTCTGATTGTCAAGTGTGTGTGCACAAGGCTGCTGATCTGGATACACTATGTTGCCATCAGTGCTCACATTCACCGTGGACGCGACAGCCTTACCGACTCAGGCCGCCTCCTTCCGAGGGCACGACTCGCGGTGCTGGGATCCATGCCCGAGCTGGCGATGCCGTCGTGGTTCAGGCCACAGCAGGCGAGGAGGCCAGAGGCAGCAGAAGGAGGTCAGCACAAAGGCGGAAGAGCGAGGGCGGCGGCGGCAAGGGCAGCGAGAAGAACAACGGCAAACTGTTTATGCTGGTGGCCCAGCTTCTTCTAGCCACCACGCGTGGCATGGCAAACCTCTCGGCGGCGGTGCATCACGTACGAGATGAGCGCGGTGCAGGGCTTCCCAGCAGCGCTCGTGACGGCGGGCAGGCAGTACGACGTCAAGAGCAAGGAGCTGGCGGATCGCGCGACGGCAGGCGAGCAGATCGGGCGTGGAACACATCGAGGGCGAGGCCCTCCGCACCTGCACATCTTCGTGGCAAGGATCCGCGACATCGCGACGCGTACCGACGCCGAGGGGGACAAATGCCGAGAAGGAGAAGCAGCCGAGGTCGGACGCGGAGGAGTTCTAGACCAGCACGGTGTCAAGCAGCAACGTCCTGACGCCCGGGGCAGCTGTGAAGTGCGTACGCCTCAGGCTGCGGAAGAAGGACGGCACCGACCAGCGCTGCCCCGTGATCACGCACTTCGACACGGAGAGCCCGATCGGCAAGCAGGCCCAGGATCCATTTCCGAGGATCTTGGAGACGGAGGGGGGGGGCTCCACGGCAGCGCACCGAGGGGCCCACTGGAGCGAGAGATATCGCCAGCAGGGACCGGCAAATGATGTGGCAGCAGAGTGACAGACCAGCGTCCCCGATTGAGCGCGGCTCGATTCCAGGGGAAGTGGCAGCCAGAGCGTCAGCAAGGGAACGGAGCTTGCCGTCGTCCTGTGCACAGAGCGAACTGCCAGGCATTCCAGCAGTAGTGCTGCCGCGTAGGCCGAGAGAGGGGGGGAGGGCGGTGAGTCGGGGGCGTGGGAGGGGACCAGCACCAACTAACGAGAGCCATCAATAAATAATAGAATGCTTACTCGAGCTGTCTCCCGTGCCGTTCGAGCTGACCCTCGGCTGAGGCTGCGTGCCTCAGAGGTGTCGGCAGGCCAGTACCTCGCCCGAGAAGGGTGAACTACACATTCGTATTCCAACAATTCCGTGAGGGTCGAAGTTGCACGTCCTCAGAATACCGTGCTAAGCTGATGCCCCGTCTGCCAGCTGCGGAATACATGGGCGCGTCTCTTCTCGTCTAATCCTCCTCCTCCACCTCCTCATCCTCCTTCTCTGCCTCCTCCTCGTCCTCCTCCTCCTCCTCCTCCTCATCCTCCTCAGCCTCCGTCTCTGCCGCCTCCTCCTCCTCCACCTCCTCCTCCTCCTCCTCCTCCTCTTCCTCCTCCTCCTCCTCATCCTCCTCATGCTCCTTCTCTGCCTCATCCTCCTCCTCGTCCTCCTCCGTCTCCTCCTCCTCCTCCTCCTCCTCCTGATCCTCCTCCCCCGCCTCCTCCTCCTCCTCCTCCTCCTCCTCCTCCTCCCCTCTTCCTACATCGTCCTCCTCCTCCACTCAACCCCTCGCTCCTTCCTCCTCATTGATCCTCCTCCTCCTCCTCCTCCCTCCTCCTCCTCCTCCTCCTCCCGCCTCCGCCTCCCCTCCTCCTCCTCCTCCTCCTCCTCCTCCTCCTCCTCCTCCTCCTCCTCTGCTCCTCCTCCTCCTCCTCCTCCTCCTCCTCCTCCTCCCCTCCTCCTCCTCCTCCTCCTCCTCCCTCCTCCTCCTCCCCTCCTCCTCCTCCTCCTCCTCCTCCTCCCCCTGGTCCTCTTCATCCTCATCCCTCATCATCATCCATCATCATCATCATCAATCATCATCATATCATCATCACATCATCATCATCATCAGCAATCATCATCACATCATCATCATCATCATCATCATCATCATCATCGTCATCATCATCATCAGCATCATCATCAACATCATCAGCATCATCAGCATCATCATCATCATCATCAGCATCATCATCATCATCATCAGCATCATCATCATAAGCAGCAGCATCATCATCATCAGCATCACCATCATGCTCATCATCACCATCATCATCAACATCATCAGCATCATCATAATCATCATCATCATGGTCGTCAGCATCATCATCATCATCATCAGCATCATCATCGGCATCATCATCATCACCATCACCATCATCATCATCAGCATCAGCAACATCATCATCATCAGCATCATCAGCATAAACATCATCATCATCAGCATCATCATCATCATCATCAGCCTCATCATCATCAGCCGCATCCTCCTCCTCCTCACCTCCTCCTCCTCCTCCTTCTCCTCCGCCTCCTCCTCCTCCTCCTCCTCCTCCTCCTCCTCCCCATCCTGGCCTTGCTCACGCTCTTCCTCCTCCGCCTCCTCCTCCTTCTCCTCCTCCTCCTCATCCTCCTCCTCCTCTTCCTCATCCGCCTCCGCCTCTTCCTCATCCACATTCCCTGCCTCCTCCTCATCCTCTTGGTGTTCCTCCCTCTCCTCCTCCTCCTCCTACTTCTCCTCCTTCTCATCCTCCTCATCCTCCTCATCATCATCATCATCCTCCTCTTCCTCCTCCTCCTCCTGCCCACCCTCGCTCCCTGCTCCCTCGCTCCTCGCTCCTCGCTCATCTCGCTCCTCCCCTCCCCTCCTCCTCCTCCTCCTCCCCGCCTGATCCTGGTCGTACTCCTCCTCCTCCTCCTCCTCCATCCTCCTCCTCATGCCTTCCTATTCCTCGCCCGCCGCCTCCTCAACCTCGCCTCTCCTCCTCCTCCTCCGCCTCCGCCTCCGCTCCTCCACCTCCTCCCTCTCCTCCTGCTACCTCATCTACGCCTCTCCTCCTCCCCATCTCCGCCTCCATCCTCTTCCTCCTCCTCCTCCTCCTCCTCCTCATCCTCGTGCCCTCATCCTCCTCCACCTCCTCCTTCCTCCTCATCCGTCACCTCCGCCTCCTCATCCCTCCACCCCCTCCACCGTCCCCTCCACCTCCGCATCCTTCCTCCTCCTCCGTCCCCGCCTCCCCCTTCGTCCATTGCCTCCTCCTCTTCCTCTTCCTCCAATCCCCCTCATCCACCTCCCCCATCCTCCTCCTCCTCCTCCTCCTCCTCCTCATATCCTCCTCCTTCCTCCTCCTCCACCTTCCACCTCCACCTCCTTCTCTTCCCTCTCTCCAGCTCCCTACCTCCTCCTCCTCCTCCACCTCGTCCGCTTCATTCTCCTCGTTATCCTCCTCCTCCTCTTGCCCATCCTCCTCCTCCTCATCCTCTCCATCTTCCTCCTCTTCCTCCTCCTCCTCCTCCTCCTCCTCTTCCTCATCATCCTCTTCCCCTCCTCCTCCTCCTCCTCCTCCTCCTCATCCTCATCCTTCTCCTGGTCGTCCGTCCTCTCCTCCTCCTCCTCATCCTCCTTCTCGTCCGCTTCCTCCTCCACCTGCCCCTTCGCTACCTTCCCTATCCTCTCCCTCCCTCCTCTGCATCCTTCTCCTCCG